>NCQV01089184.1:4436-17352 GCA_002740545.1 Lophocereus schottii | reverse complement strand
ATAATAATAATAATAATAATAACAATAATAATAATAATTATTATTATTATAATAATAATGACAACAACAACAACACCGCCGACAGCCACAGTAGTTAGAAATCTTTTGTTATTTCTAAATAATTGTACTTTTATAATGAGTGGGATCGAGAGTTGCGATCGTATTATATCTAATATTGCTAACATTTCATGTTTTTGTTTATCTTTATATTCAAAGAAAAAGGTAAAAATAATGTTAGTGACATTTAGAATTCTTTTGTTGTTTCTTAATCTCTTATTCCACATAAACAGGTGGTGGGAGAATGATATGTGATGAGAGTATAGCATAGATTGTTTTGTTTTACGGTGTGTTTGGTAGGTTTGAAAACTATTTTCCTAGAAAATGATTTTTCATGTAAAATGATATTCATCTCATATTCTCCGTTATTTGGTAAAAGAGGAAATAAAGTTTCTGAAAATGATTTGATTAGCAAAAAATGAACAAAAAAGCTAAAAATAGGCACATTAGTGAAAAAACAAAAATAAGTATGATATTTAGAAAAATGAGAATTTATATTTTGTTCTTTGGGAATTATTTTAAACACTTCTGTCATCCAAAGGAAAGTTAGGACAATATGTACATGTTACCTATTGCCAACAATTTGATGCTAGCAACGCTTATTGATTTTCCACATTCGAGTAGGAATCCAAACAAAGAAGAGGAAAAATCTAATGAATTTTTCTATCTTTTTAACCCTGACAATAAATTACAGAGCGTTTTGGATTTCGATGAAATCATGGTTGTTAGATTCACCGGCATCGATAATCTTTAATAGATTGCCTTAATCTTCGAACTGTATGTCACTGCCTTAACTTTCGAACCATATGTCGAGGAAATAGACACGGAAGAGAGAAAGAATGTAAAACCGTATAAGCGCCAAAGAAACGTAAAATCAACTTACGCTTTATTCAAAGTGAAAATATTTTGCTTCATTCTATGAAAAATGATTTTCTCCCGAAAACAACTTTACCCTCCTTATTTTACCAAACACCTTAAAATAAGAAAATTATTTTTCGAAAAAATGATTTTCACTCCTACCAAACACATCCTTAATGTTTTAGATAAATGTGTACTCGTCCTTTCATTTTATTTTATTTTTTTTTGGGTGAGAAAAAGGTCCTCCTTTTATTATCAACCATATTTAATTCACAGTCTTCTATTACTTTATTTAACTCCTTTATTAACACAGCATAAGGGAATTATTGAATTAACTGTCCTAGAAATTAAAATATGAGCAAGAAGTCCAGCGATGCACGACTGACAGTTAATTTATGTTCTCCCGTCATGTTCAGCATATTCAAGCAGTATTTGGTTGACAATTAATGTGAAAGAGACCAAGCCTAACAAAAGAAAAAAATAATTTATTACGAAAATAAACATAAAGCGGAAAATCCCAAGTCGCATCGTTTGGAGAAGGTGCGATGCAGCGCATAGACAGGCCGTATACATGACGGCCGGCTGACCCTAATGTTTGTCTGATCACGAACGTGATTTCGTGCCAGATCATTCCAAGCACTGCAATAATATTTCATTTTATTTTAGTAGTTATTATTATTAACACACTTTGATTTCCCTCAGTACTTCCTTTCTTGTCTCTTCCTTCCTTGCCCCCTTCCTAGCTGCGCCCTTTTCCCTCCCATTCTCCTTCCTTCTTCCTCCACCGACAAAATCCCATCTTTCCATTAATATCATCATTAGCCTTGCAATCGAAGATCGTCACTCTCTCACTCTCTTTCGTCCCTCAGATCCCAACCTTCTTCAGTCACATCTTGAATTGCATTAACACAAGAGAGACAAGCAACCAGAAGACGAAGAGGATGCTAAGCTGGTGCATTGGGCAACGACGAGTTGCCCAGATCCGCCATGGATGCCGAAACATGAAGCTCACAATCCTATGTCTGGCAATGACCCTCGTCGTCATTCGCTCCATGCTCGGCGCTGGCAGCTACGGCACCCCGGAGCAAGATCTCGAGCTCCTCGTCGGCCGCCATAACCGCCGTGTTCTTGAAGAAGTTAAGGATGAAGGAAAATCCAACCCCACTAACCCTAACAGCTACGAGGCCTTCGACATCACCAAGATCCTCGTCGATGAAGAGCCCCCTGAAAAGAAGGACCCCACCAAACCCTACACATTGGGGCCCAAGATCTCTGATTGGGACGAACAGAGGGCTAAATGGTTGAAGGAAAACCCTAATTTCCCCAATTTCTTGCAACCCAATAAGCCTCGTGTTCTTCTGGTAACTGGGTCGTCGCCCAAGCCCTGTGAAAATCCGGTGGGTGATCACTACCTTCTTAAATCGATTAAGAATAAGATTGATTATTGTAGGATTCATGGGATTGAGATCTTTTACAATTTCGCTTTGTTGGATGCCGAAATGGCTGGGTTTTGGGCTAAGCTTCCTTTGATTAGGAAGCTTTTGTTGTCGCATCCTGAGGTTGAGTTTCTATGGTGGATGGACAGTGATGCCATGTTTACGGATATGGCGTTTGAGCTCCCATGGGAGAGGTATAAGGACTCCAACCTTGTTATGCACGGTTGGAATGAAATGGTCTATGATCAAAAGAATTGGATCGGTCTGAACACTGGGAGTTTCTTGCTGAGGAACACTCAATGGGCATTGGATTTGCTTGATGCTTGGGCACCAATGGGGCCTAAGGGGAAGATCAGGGATGAAGCAGGGGCTCTTCTCACTAGGGAGCTCAAGGACCGGCCTGTTTTTGAGGCCGATGATCAGTCTGCTATGGTTTATTTGCTTGCCACCCAGAGGGAAAAATGGGGTGACAAGGTCTACCTGGAGAGCGCGTATTATTTGCACGGTTATTGGGGGATATTGGTGGATAGATATGAGGAGATGATTAAGGATTATCATCCTGGGTTGGGTGATCACAGGTGGCCATTGGTCACTCACTTCGTGGGGTGCAAGCCCTGTGGGAAATTCGGGGATTACCCGGTTGAGAGGTGCTTAAAGCAGATGGATAGGGCATATAATTTCGGGGATAATCAGGTTTTGCAGATGTATGGGTTTACACATAAGTCATTGGCTAGTAGGAGGGTGAAGAGGATTAGGAACGAGACGAGTAATCCCCTTGACGTTAAGGATGAGCTTGGTTTGCTTCACCCACCCTTTAAAGCTTTGAAGGTATCATCTTGATTATTCATAGAATACTAAGGTGACACCACCTTGCTTTTTGTATCTTTTACCCTTTTCCCTGCTCATAGATACATGTTACTCAATTTGTTATGTACGTGCTCTTCTTTTGTAGTCATTATTGCTGATTGTGAACAATGGTTCTTTCACCCAATTGTTTTGTTAGTGATGCCTATATTATATTGATTCAAAGGAGAAAAATAATTGGAATTGTTGCATCTGGCTCTCTGGCTGTTTCTGTTCCATTTCTTCGATTTGCTTGGCTGTTGGCATCTTTGCCTATATCTGCAGATTTTGGGTTGTTTTCTGTTGTATTTGTGCATAATATTTTGCTATGCCTTTCAATGGTTGGATCATTATTGTTGCTTATATTACTAACAAGGGAGCATTGCTTGATTCCAAGTGCTAGTTTACTACCATTATCAAGGAGAATCATGGCGGCCTTGCTCAAGGTACCAACTCATTTACCACACAGTGTTATTGAACTGCCATGGGAACTTCAATTTTAACATGCGCAATAGAACTCCCAATAGGTGTCTTTTGTTTCATCCTAGTTCCTTTGGCTTCGAAGCGTGCAATGCAAGGTTCCGTTGAGCCTAGTTTTGCAGTTAGAGCCATTATAGCGAATGTGCACATCCACCATTGCTTCAGCGCTTAACAATGTTGTGGAGCCAGAATGCGTCCTTTTTTTCATTTATTATTTTTGGCATTTCATTTGCCTACCTCTGCTTAAACCGTATATTGGTAATCAATTTTGCTATGGCCGGTGGATCAATGATGAATCTTCTTATCCGAAGGCATCCATTTGCTCCTGTGGGTGCTCACTAACTCATTCATCTAATTGTTTCAAATCTAGGGGAAAAGAATGGGGAAAAAAGACTTGATCTAAGAGCCCTTAAGTGGACTCCTCTGCGGTTCAGCTGAACCCTGTTTGATGTCTTGGACTGCTGACTTATCCTGGAAAAAAAACTTCTATATTTTGTGATAGTGTTGGTCATGATATCAGACAGTGGTGTATTTACTAGTGTCTATGGCTGATCCAGCCTCCACGCCGCACTGGTGAAATGAACGGATGAGGGACTTAAGTTGTATACTTGTATTATGGTCATCGCATTTGCTCATCTTTTATTATGGAATGAACACAAGTTGGGCCCGAAACTGATCCGAGATTGGTCAAATGATTCGGTTCTACAAGTAAAAAACGATTTGAATCAGTTAAGCTCTGTTTTGTAAACCTGAAGCAGCATAAAGTTGTTCTGGTTCTAGTTTCCACTGGGTATTCCAAAATCGTAACTGAGAGCAGTTTCATAAGGTTATGATTTTAGATACCTGAAAATCTTGTTAAAGGAATGATGTTAGTCTAGCAAACCCATGAAAATACGAAATTAAAACATACCGCGTTCGAGTTTATATTCAGGAATGGAAATTTGTCTATGGATACTCCCTCCTAAGTTTAGTACGTTGCTTATTCGAGTTCGTTAGGTCACCAAGTGTATTCTGCCCACCTTAGAAAGTTGAACCTTCTCTTGAGCCTTGGAGCCATTGAAAGTTGATAAGGAAACCTCCTTCCCAAGATATTATTTTAGCATACTTTAGGTAGGCGTATCTTACAGATTTTATTTTATCAGCAATATCTAGTAATTGTATTTAGGCACAATCATGTTTTTCTTGGTTTCCAAGTTAGAGAATGTTAAGGTTTCTCATGTATAAAAGTGAGCACCCCCTGCGTGAAGAGCAATGAGAATTGGAGACATTATTTTAGACCCTAGCAACCACGGCTAACCGTGTTCCTCATTCATGCCCACTTAAATTTTATTCAATCAATTCCTACATGGTATCAGAGCCATGAATGGGGGAAAAGGGTTTGTTATTGAAAACTAGTCACCTTACTGTCTTCACCCATCAGAAGGTCCTGCAGTCACAATTACTGCAGTAATCTTCAATAGGAAAAATTATGAACTATAGCAGAAGGCTGTAAGAACCGCTTTAAAATCCAAAAATAAATTAGGGTTTATAGAAGGAACCTTAACTAAGCCAACACCAAAAGGAGAAGATTTAAGTGGGCAGATGGTTAACTCAGTGATCTGTTCTTGGATCATCAATGTGATTGATCCAAAACTGCATACCAGTGTAGCTTAGGCTGTAACGACTTACGAGATGTGGGAAAATCTGCGTAAGTGTTATGCTGTAACCAACACTCCTAAAATCCATCAACTCAAGACTGGCCTTGCAGCATGTAAACAAGGCAGTCTAGAAGTTGTGGAATTTTACTCAAAGCTGATGGTGATCTGGAGTGAACTGGAGAACTATGCAAAAGTACCACAGTGCACATGTGGTAAGTGTGAGTGTAAAATCGGGAGTAGAATTACAAAGATGGCGCAAGATGAGAAGACCCATCAGTTTTTTGATGGGACTAAACGGCGAGGCGTTTTCTACCATTCGTAGTCAAATTTTGGCGCTTGACCCGTTACCTACTCTTGATGTCATATTTAATATGGTGACACAAGAGGAAAATCATAGAAGAATCATGCTGGAAAGAGATAATCGATCAGAAATATGGTAGCTTTTGCTGCAAGAGAACACATGAACGAAAGACCAACCTGCAGACACTGTGGTCGGTATGGACACGATGAGACAAATTGCTATGAAATTATTGGTTATCCCCCAAAATGGGGCAGTCTTGGCCGACAGAGAAGCAGTAGAGGNNNAGGCCGAGCAAACAGAGGCGGCAGAAACGGTGGGCGTGGGCTTGGGCGTGAAACAGCTTACTCGGTTCAAGCCCAGAATCAAGACCCAGCGGCACATGCCTCAGCAGCCCATGCCTCAGCGAGACTCGGTCCAGCCAACCCAACAGGATACGGCCCAAGTCAAGGTGCAGCAACATTCGGGCCAACAGCTTCCTCAGGCCCAGTCGGCTTCAGTCCAATGAATTACAGCCCAGCAGCAAATCATGGGCTCACGGCTGCAGCAACAGTTCCGGGTCTGACCCAGGATCAACTCCAAAAATTGCTCAGCCTCATCGAAAGCCCAAAGCCTGGTTTTGACAAAATTTCAAGTAATAAACCGTGGATGTTTGATAAAGGAGCGTCATGCCACATGACGGGAGACTTGAATCTAATTCAAGAAATCAAGAAAATTGACTCCGTTGCTATCGGTTTGCCAAACGGAACGCATAGTCTATCGGACCAAGAGGGATCCGTGGTGTTGGGCGAACGGATCAAACTAAATAAAGTTTTATATGTTCCTTCTCTTAAGTGTAATCTTGTATCAATTGCAAAATTATGTAAGGAACTAAATTGTAGTGTGACATTTTATGGTGATTTTTGTGTATTACAGGACCGTACTTCAAGGACTCCGATTGGTGTGGGTAAGCAAAGTGGAGGAGTCTACTTCTTCACAGAGGGATCAGTGGAGGAAACGAAAGTGAACGCGGACAGTTTCGTTGATTTATGGCACAGAAGACTAGGGCATCCTTCATATGAAATTCTTTTCCATCTATCTAGTAGATTGGAAGTGAATTTTGATAAAAATAAAGTAGATGTACATGAAACCTGCTACCGTGCAAAGCAAACCAGGAATTATTTCCCTTTAAGCTCTAGTAAAGCTGAAAAGATTTTTCAACTTATTCACTGTGATATTTGGGGACCGTATCGCGAATCCTCAACTAACGGAGCTCATCACTTTCTTACTATTGTGGATAATGCGAGTCGGGCTACTTGGGTCTATTTAATGGTAGACAAAGGGAAGACAAGCCATTTTTGGAGGGAGTTCATCGTTATGGTCAAAAATCAATTTGACACCAGTGTCAAAGTGGTGCGAAGCGATAATGAGTTGGAATTTACCTCTAAACCAATGCAACAATTTTACCATGACCATGGCATTCTCCGCCAAAGTAGTTGTGTCGAAACCCCCAACAAAATGGTAGAGTTAAACGAAAATATAGACATGTCCTCAATGTGGCAAGAGCCCTTTTTTCCGAGCCAATTTGCCTATAAAATTCTGGGGTGAGTGTGTGCTAACAGTCGTACATCTCATTAGTCGCACACCAAGGAAGGTCTTGGACGGAAAGACTCCCTTTGAGGCTCTTTATCAAAAAAGGCCCTCTTATGACCACCTTAGAGTTTTTGGGACATTGTGCTTTGCTCAAAACAAAAGAGTCCGAGACAAATTCACACCAAGGGGGAGAAAGTGTGTCTTTTTGGGTTACCTATTTAGACAAAAGGGTTGGAAATTGTTTGATTTAGAAAGCCAAGAATGTTTGGTCTCCCGGGATGTTAACTTCCACGAAAATCTCTTTCCCTATGCTTTGAACTCCACCATAGAACCCTCCTCTGCCATGCCAAAATCTTCCCGGCTGCTCTTCTTTGATGAACCGCAGTCCCAAAATCCACCCAACTTATATGTAAGGGGGAGGCTTGGGCCTGAAACTTTCAGTACTATGCCTGGGCCCAAATCTGGTTCAGATCCTAGCCCAACTCACCAAGAAGCCATAGAGGAAGTCTCAGACCAGCCCAGCACCGCATCCTCTCAGCCCAACAGCCTGCAGCTTGAGCAGCCCGCAGCGTCTCCTTAGGCTGGCCCAATTCACGGGCAGTCTGCCGAGCCACAGGCCCAAGATGTCGCCTCAGATCAGCCCACGCCTAGCACTCTTGGTCCTTCCATGGCATTGCAATGGACGGCCCGGCCCAGTACGAAGCTTGCCAAATTTGATGACTACTTATGCTACAGTGCCTGGCCTACTGATCACGTCCTCAATGATTCCTCCTCCTTCGCTGTCCCACACTCAAAAGAATCCTCAGGTATGCGATATCCTTTAGCTAATTATGTCACATCCACTAGATTTTCCCCTTCATATCGAAAATTTTTAGCTGCTCTCACTCGGGTTGTTGAGCCCACATATTTTCATGAAGCAGTTCAAGATCCAAAGTGGCGCCAGGCCATGGCTGAAGAGATTGAGGCTTTAGAAAAGAATGATACTTGGTCCCTTGAGGATCTCCCCATGGGCAAAAAGCCCATCAGTTGCAAATGGGTCTATCGCATCAAGTATAATGCCGATGGGGGCATACAGCGCTACAAGGCCCGATTGGTTATTCGGGGCGACCACCAGGTTGAACGGTTCGACTACACCGTTTGCTCCCGTTGCCAAAATGACAAGTGTGCGCCTATTTTTATTCGTGGCCATTGCCAAAGGATGGGAACAACACTAGTTGGATATTAACAACGCCTTCTTAGATGGTGATTTGGATGAAGAAATCTACATGTGTTTGCCTCCAAGTTTCCGTTCTCCTGATTCTACCAAGGTATGCCGTCTAAAGAAGTCATTGTATGGTCTCCGCTAAGCTCCGCGGCAGTGGTTCGCCAAGTTATCCAGTAAGCCTAGTCAATATGGTTTTGTGCGCACCTATGCTGACTACTCACTATTTATTTATCGCCAGCATGATGTATTTATGGGCTTACTTGTTTATGTGGATGACATAGTCCTTGCCTCTAATAATGCTGTTGCTTCTCAAAAATTCAAAACCTATCTTAATGCTTGTTTTAGCATTAAGGACTTAGGGCCTTTAAAATATTTCCTTGGCATTGAAATCGCTCGTGGGCCCGAAGGCATGTTTTTGTGTCAGCGCAAGTATGCACTTGATATTATTGAAGAATGTAGGCTTCTTAGCGCTAAGCCTGCAGACCTTCCCATTGAGAAAAATCACAAATTAGCCTTAGCCAACGGCCGGGAACTTCATGATGCTGCACGTTACAGAAGACTGGTGGGGCGTCTTATCTATCTCACTATCACTAGGCCCGAGTTGACTTATGTTACGCATGTCTTATCTCAGTTTATGCAGTCCCCACACGAAGAACACATGGATAATGTACGACGCGTGGTGCGCTATCTGAAAGGCACTGCGGGTGATGGCCTTTTCCTTCATGCTAACAATACCTTGCAAGTCTATGGCTTCTGTGACTCTGATTGGGGAGGTTATCCCCTCTTGCGTCGATCTCTTACAGGCTATTTCATTACTCTCGGCAGCTCCCCCGTGTCCTGGAGAACTAAGAAGCAAGCCACCGTCTCCCGATCTTCCACTGAAGCTGAGTATCGTGCCATGGCCGTTGCCACCAGCGAGCTGGTTTGGGTTCGCACCTTTCTTGTTGCCCTTGGAATTTTTCACCAACACCCCATGAAGCTTTTTTGCGACAGCTAAGCAGCCTTACATATCGCCAAAAATCCAGTGTTCCATGAGCGCACCAAGCATATCGAGATTGAATGTCATTTCGTCCGCGAAAAACTTGTGTCTGGTCTTCTTACCTTTGGATATGTGCTGTCCCAGCACCAACCAGCCGACATTCTCACCAAAGCTTTTGGCAAACGACAGTTCCAGTATTTGAAAGGCAAGTTTGGCATGACTAACCTTATGCTCCAACTTGAAGGGGAGTGATAAGGAAACCTCCTTCCTAAGATATTATTTTAGCATAATTTAGGTAGGCATATCTTACAGATTTTATTTTATCAGCAGTGTCTAGTAATTATATTTAGGCACAATCATGTTTTTCTTGGTTTCCAAGTTAGAGAATATTAAGGTTTCTCACGTATAAAAGTGAGCACCCCCTGCGTGAAGAGCAATGAGAATTGTAGACATTATTTTAGACCCTAGCAACCACGGCTAACCATGTTCCTCATTCATGCCCACTTAAATTTTATTCAATCAATTCCTACAAAAGTCTTTGCAAGTGGTTTTGTTGATTTAGTCGCATGACTGACATCTCCGAGGGTTTTCCTGCCCGCTTTTGACTGCAGTTTCTCGGGACCTGGGACCTCTGAATCTATTCTCATCCATCCGAATAATTGGCTTAGAGCATTTCTAACTGTGAACTATTTTTTTAGCTTATTAGTGGGAGTCTACCTCTGCCACATCAGCCTGTGATATAATTTTTTGGCTCACAATCCTCACTGTTTTCAAGAAAAGAGTCACAACTTTGACTCACTAAATAAAATATACCCATGGATCCACTCTACAACATACAACTTTGTTTTTAAAATTTTTTTAAAAAAAGAAAAACTAATTAAAGAAATTTTAAAAAGCCAACTGAAGCCCGAAAGCCTCCTCGGTAACGCAAGCCTCCTCATGAGGCACGTGCCATGAGGCGGCCATTGAAGCCTTTTGCTTGCCTCGCCCCTCTTCTCCCTCCTCTTTTTGCCTCGTGAGGAAGCCACTGCAAGTGCTCTTAAAGCCTCAAACGAGGCCGTATTGCAAGGTTAGGGATGACTGATGAATGTGTTTCTCTTCTCCTTCAAAACTGTAGCAGGTCAATTGATTACAGATACCCCAACTACATGCACACATATTTATGTAGACTTGGCAAAAACTGATTCGACTCGAACTTGTCCAAAAATTTTGGATTTTGAATATGATTTTTTCAACCCGAACCCAAAATAAACCGAACTCGAAAAACCCGTCAATTAGTGGTTTAAACTTGGCCCGAACCTGATCCTGCCCGCTTGACCTGAACATTATATCCTTATTTTTGAATTATCTTTCATTTATCCTCTCAGCAATAATGATTATTCATTATATCAAATCGTTTAGAGATACATTATATGACTATCGCATCCCCTCAGAAATTAAACGATACTACCCTTCCTTTTCCAACTCCATCATCATAAAATAAGGTCATACACAACTTAGAAATTGGAAACTTTAAAAAATGATAAGAAATGATGTAAAGTAATGATCTACTCTTAAAAAAATCAAACAGAATAAGGCAAATACTAAAAATCCGTAAGTTATGTCATTATATTTCAACTGAAATGAATGTGTCTAATATTATTTTGGATAACTCACTTGGTAAAAATCTAAATTTTTGACGTTATAATTAAAAAATAATATCTTGTACTTCTCTAATTTCATTTTGTTTTGTTTCCATTCTAATTCGCCTTTAATTACAATGCTAGTTGGCGGAAATAGGCTAATCATATTCGTATCTCGACATTTTAATAAAGCATAACTAATTAGATAATGATAAATTTATTAATAAAGATATTTGCTAGTCGGGCTGCTTCAACTCGTTAAGTTGTTCTAGACAAGCTTGCCCATTAGTGAATTGACTCATTATTGACTTTATTTTAATGGATGGGCTGGGCCCCCAACCAAAAGATGACCCAGTTTTTATTATTCTTTTAACAAATTACAATTACCTTATTTTTGCATAAAATACTGACAATTTTAAGCAATAAAGATGTCCAATTTTCAATTTTGACAAATGAAAAATAATGAATAAAAAAAACACTCTAAATTCATTGGATCAATCCAAAATCCGCAAAATTAAAATACACTCGCGCTGTATGTTATTCAAATTCAAAATACACCCAACCTGTATTTTGGCCTGTAAGGCAAAATTAGCCGTTAACGTAGCGGATAGCGGTTCAGGTAGCGGCTAATTGTTCAGGTAGTGGCTAATGTTTCTAATTTACCTGTTAGCGAATAGCTGTTTAGATTAGCGGTTAAAATTATGTGTTCGTTAAATTTAGTTGCTATACTAGCTGATTAATGTAAATTGACGTAAAAGGATATAGATAATTTCTAAAGATAAAATTTTTAAAGGATGTTTTTTAGTTAAAAAATATGAAACGTTACTTTTAAATGTCCATCGCTAATAGTATTAGTTTTTCAAAAACGTTGTTTAAAACACTAAGCGTTATTTAAAATGCTAGTTAAAATATTAATTTACCGAACATTAAAAATTAACCAATTAGTGCATCAATTTAATCAAAACTCTAAATACTATTCAAACTACTGTTGTCTAATACAATTTTTATTCGAATCCAACCGCATCCAATCTATATTTAATCCGTCTAAACTAACGGGCCGATACTTGTTGGTTTACGAAACAGACATGTTGGACAGAAGGGCAGAGAGTTTTAGGTGAAATACACAAAACGACCACAGACATCAACATCAAGAAAGGCAAACAAGAAAAATTGTACTTTCTTGCACAACTAGCCAGAGCGGCAGAGCGAGGATTTGTCGGAGATAACGACCGTAATGATTTGAAAGTTTGACACTCATCATATAAATAAAATCACACAACTAGTGCATTAAATAAAAATATTCACACCGCACTGCTCCTTTTTACTTGTTAAAATCCCAAATTGAGAAAATATGAAATATAGAAACCCATGAAACAGAGTTCATGGCTCTATTATTAAGTACCCATTTTATCAAAGTCAATATCATATTCTTAAAAGTATATATTTTTATTAGCCACATCAGTGTCATATATTAAAAAGTGCCTATATAACAAATACAGGTGTATGACATACATTACTCCCATTTTATCATTCAGTTTTTTTATTAAATCCGTTGTGTTACTATTTTCTTTTTTTTGAATCCCATTTTATCATTCAGTTTTTTTTTAAACCCGTTGTGTCACTATTTTCTTTTTTTTGAATCCCAAAATATCTCTGGGCAACCTGAAGATCTCCCGTAGTTGATAAAAAGCTATTTTTTTTGAATAGTTTGCTTTTTAAATGTTTAATGCCCGTCCCATTTCTTGCTTTCCCTCCTTCTTAATTGCAATCCAACCCCCCTTCCCCAACTACTAGCCTTCCATCTCCATTCCCCAAATATTCTTAGGCAATAGGGATTTTTTTTTCCCTTAAAAAAAATTTGCTAGAAATTGGCAGTTGACCATGACATGAAAAATAAAACAAAAAGGAAATTGAAAAAGAAAACTAGCAA
>NCQV01089180.1:0-16821 GCA_002740545.1 Lophocereus schottii | reverse complement strand
TTAAGTTACGACAAGTTTGTACGTGAAAATGAGAGTTGGGTAGATTGGAGAGTTAAGTGAAATGAGAGCTAGTGGTGGGTTGATGCTGGTGCTCTTCCTTTCATTGACTGGGCTATAGTGGTGGGCTGTCGAACTAGGCCAACTTCAAGAAATCATGCCCAAAAATTCGAAGTTTACGATCATTAACTAGAAAGACATAAGATGTGCGTTAGTTTTCGTTAAAATACAACTCAAAGACTTCACATGTAAAATGAGAGTAAAATTATACGTAAAAATATGATTTATCAACTCCCCCACACTAAAATTTTGCTCGTTCTCTAGCAAAGAATGCATATATTTGTTCAAGCCATGAAGCAGAATAAGATTAGGGAAGAAAATCAAAGAATCCAACTATGCATATCCACTCTAAATCACATAGATCAAGTCACTAACAACCAACAAACCTATTATCAAACTTTTCTCATTTTAACCAAGTTAATGGGCCAATATTAAAGCAAAGAAAGCACCTGATATCAAGCATGCAACAAATCGTAAGCATAGGATGCCGCCCCACATAACAAAAATCACAGGAGTATCTTTAAAATCAAGCCCCAATGCCGAACCAATTTATTATTCTTGTTGTCTTTCTCTTTTTTTCCCCCCAAAAGATCACTTTATTCCATGTATTTCTTCTTCTGGCTATGTACAAGTATGGGGAAAGACGATACCCAGAGAAATAGTTAGTATATATTCAGGCAATTAAAGGTACGAATAAAGATAGAATCTAAACATTGGCACTAAAATCAAAACTTAATTTAATTCAATTTATTTCATTGTCACATTCAACACTTCGAAAGGCAAGTGGGGAACTGAACACTTATCTCATCACGACATTGGAAATGGGGTTCATTTCAAACTCAAAATTAGCCACAAGTTAACAAGAGCATAGCAAAAATTTTGGGCATTAACTAGTTAAAACTAAAAACATTCTCAAGAGTGGAACACACATACTCAACAATTCAATCTCTCCCCAAAATCAAGTTCACTAAAAATTTTCAATTTTTCCTCAATTTTTTTATATACCTCTCCCCACCCCAAAACCATATATTGTCCTCAATTTACAAAACAATAACAAAGATAAAGATGGAGAAAAGAACAACATAGCCTATAAGCATGAGGAAAGCACTTGCAATCACGCCCAAGGAGCAAAGTTATAAATATCATACCAATCATCGTACCGTTTTTTTACTAGAACGAGATATACCGGATTTATGTACCATTATACCGAGCTTGTACTGTTTTGAATTTCAAAAAATTTAAAATATTAAAGTACAAAAAATATGAAATTTTAGCGTATCAGGTGGAATTTGACCAAGAATATCAGTACTGGTCAGTATCTGACAGTACATAGAGGTATTGATCGGTGCAATATCGGACAATAGTTTGTACTGTTTCTTGACCGGTACAGTATGTTTCGTCGGATACCGGGCAGTACGGTATGGTATTTATAACATTGCCAAGGAGTAATCTCCAAGTGAACCTTAAACCATTGCTAACGACAAAAGCCAAAACCAAGTGAAGTACCATATCTATGTGTAACACCCCTAACCCCTTACGATTAGAAGTATTAGCGATTTCCTAAATTTTGTAGTGAAATAGACATAGTTTTGCCTAAAAACTAACCATAACCCTGGCTCAAAGCCATAAATTAGGTACCTATAACCATAAACATAAAGAATATATTCCATAAACTCGACGGCTACACGGCGGAGACCACAATTCTACAGGTCACACGCCTTGAGTACATAAGCCATAAGGCTCAGTAAAAGAAAGAAATAAAGATAAGCTTAAGCAAATTACATATCTGGAGCACTGGGGCTTACATCCCAACACAAACTGAACTTTAATTGACTAAAGGACTAACTATTTAGATGGTTGGCCCGCACGATCTTCAGAGCGACTTCTGGTCAATATACATTATATGAACTATAGCAATTAACTTACATATACCCAAGAACTTAAGAATACATTACATTACATTATTGAACTCGAGAATCTATGTTTATATACATATAACACCTTTTCCAACGTAAAAGAGAGGTTTTGACTCGATGTATGCAAACCGACTTCTACCTGAACCTAGGGAAAAAGGGGAATAGAGAGGGAATGAGTTATTACATGCTCAGTGAGTTATTCTCAACCCCAAGAAAACAAAATAGTTGCACATAAAACTTTTAAGTAGCAATCACGCATAATTTGATATTTAATATCACATAATAAACATTTAAGGTCTCCCATATTCATCAATATCTCAATAACCTTTAGAATTCAAATGGCATCCCTTCCCTTCTTCTATTCCCCGCACAAGAGCTCTCAACTCGTCCAACCTATGACTCTTGTAACTTAGCAGTGACAAGCCCACATTACATTTACTTAACATCACATAATACATACACGGGACTTAATAGCAAGCTGCCTCATAGTAAAATCCTGGCATAGAGAGTAGTAGTCCATTCAGTTCACACATAAGCACTTAACAGTAAAAGGTTTAGTTAGAATTATCAACTGGAACTACTAGAAAAAGCGCTATTACGAAGGAAAAAATCGTTGTAAAAATTGTGGAAACCGTCGTTATATATCTTTGATGATGATATTTAAATCCGTCGTCAACCGTCGTAAAAAGTCTGATCGTAAAAGGTCTTTTACGACCATTTCGTTGCAGAACATTTGCATACTGTTACAACAATGTTTTATGATAGTTGTTATAGGAACTACTTCTTACAACAATTTTTTTCCCCCCATTATAGAAATCCTAAATCATCCTTGACTGTTTATACCATTGTATTTGGCATGGGAGCCGTCATAATTGCAAATTTCTTATAATAATTATTAACATGACACACAAAAATCTAATTATTTATGACGACTTTTTCCGTTGCAGCTGAATTGATTATCAATTTTGTTCTAATTCTTTTTTTAACAAATAGTCATACAAGCTGATTTTGAAATATATTTACAAGACTAGTAACTTAATGAAATTTATATAACATTAAAGAGCCTGGAGAAGAAATGAACGATATGCTATTTATATTCATATAAAATGAAGATCTGCAGGATGTTTAGGAATGTATACATCCAACAAAATAGCCTCAACTCAATATATATAGAAGAGACTAAATGACTAGCCCATTTACCAAAAATAATAGGCCTAATTACCAATTAAAATTACCAAAGATAGGCCTATTTATCAAAATGATAGGCCTATTAACCCAAAAAAGGGCCTAGCTATTCAATACAAACCGACGACCACAACAAAAACTAACTAATCTTTATGTGCCTGATAATATCCGCACAGCATCTACACTTCAAACCTGCAAAGGTACAGACATTTCAAACCTTTAAAGTGTGCATATTTCCCTAATTAAAGCAAATAGAGAACCATAATCACGTACAAAGACAATGAGCAAGCTAAAATATGTTGTATTAAATCCAGATTCAAGGATGTCACTACATGACATCACAACAAAGTAACACATCACATAGGGCAGCACTTAACAAGAAAAATGAATCACCATATATACATCCATCATCAACCCATCACCAAACAACAAACAGGCTACATTTTTGTGGCATTTTTTCCCTTCCTCAAAGGAGAAGAGCATGCAAATTGTGGCAATAAAGTTAAAAATTAGTTCATAGTTAGCTCAGCCATATTGGCATCATTATGGACCAGACAAAAGAGAATAGTCAGCTCAGCCATATTGCCATCTATGAGAGAGGGAGAAATGCCATAGATGTAGTCCAAATGATTGCTACAGGAATGGAAATTCACACCAAGCCATATGGGATACCATGCATCTGGGATCGTCTTGGTTTCCATAGTAATTAACATCCCATATCACAACTTTTGCATATAACAAAACCTCAGTCAAATACAAGCATTTTTTTCAATATAATACGTCCCATTTTCAAGTGGACTAACACCCTTTTCTAGCCAAAAAGCCCACGTCAACACATAATCAAACCAAACAGATATTGGAGACTTTCATCGAATAGATTGTGGGCATAAGGTTTTCACAACTTTGCCCAGTAATAAGGGTTGGAGGAGGGAAGGAAATAAAAAGGTAGAAGAGATGTATAAAACCACATGAGATAATTATAAATTAAAAATATAGTGAAAAGTATTAGAAAGTAGCTACCTATTTCATAAAAAACACAAAACATGTCTATGAGCATGACTTTCCCATCAGTGAGATGAAGAAGGTGGCAAGATATTGGATAGTTTTTAGAAAACATTGTCCTTAAGTACCTTGATTTCAGCTTGAAGCTCCCATATATCTTTCTTATGAGCAGCTTGCATATCATTAATCTTTTTCTGATGATTAGCTTCGAGATGCTCAATGGCATTGTGTCAACTTTTCAACTTTCTAATATGCTGATTTTTCTTTTCAAGCTTAGCTTTCAGGTCATCCTTGCTGGCTTTAGGTCCTCTGACATCCTTCGGTTTCATACCTAGTCCAAAGCGTATTACGCAATCTCGATCTCGAGGCCCGAAGCATTTCTCCACAAGCTCAAACTGAGACATGGGATGGTTTTTCTTTGATTCTCCCCGAATGTTGTCCGATGCTGAAAAATACAATGTTCCAACCAATATGACAATTTTAAAAATTTAAACATATGCTAACTGATAACAAAATTAGCAAGTTAACAAGTTAGGCTTATGATGATGTTTCAAACCCTGATAGCTCACTTCAATAGCAGGCTGCATATTCATGCCAAGAACATCAAACTTAGTTGAATAGAATATAACCAAAGTAAATGATTCCTAAATAAACAATTTGTGTGTATTTTTGCATGACTTGTTTATATTGACTGACACTTGTTTTTGGGTTGTTGAATTCAATAAAAAAGTAAGTGTGTTTTTTCATTTTATAAATTGGGTAACTGCAGGTAGAGATCAGAAGAGGGAAGTTGAGCCCATTTGTTTGAATTTTGAGATGAGGTTGAGGCCAAAGGCAATCATGCTAGTCAATATGATTCATGATGTTGATGGCCTTCCCAAAATTGTGTTAACCGAGCCTATGGGATCATCTGCTAAGGTCTACTTCCTTAATCTATGATCTCTCTCCTACTTTTGTCGGTCTATATTCCTTTAATCATTGGTAAGATTGTGAAGGGTTTCGTGATTTGAGGCACAAATGTGTGGAACACTGTAAATTTGAGATGAAAAGATTAAGAAAAGAACTAAGTCTCTGGGACATTCCATTGGACTTTCTATAGTCTTGAATCAAATTGACAAGGTAAAGATGAAGTCAATCAGGTGATACAAAATTTTATTTTATTTTACTTTTTTTGGGTGGCCAAGTTGAGAAAATCCATTTCCTTCTTTTTTAGACCATAATTCATATTGGTTGTATAATAAAATTCTCAGACCTTGTACCTTCTCGCATAGTGAATCTGAGTTTTTGATAAAGTGTGAAACACCCGATTCTTGATCATTAGGCATTAAAAATCATGTTTCCTGGTTCGTTTGTGCAAGTGTATTGACTTGTTTGGTTTTTTACCTGTAGAAGATAATATTTCATTTGCAAAAGGTTTTAATATTGACCATTAGTAAGATTGACAATATGGAGAACTAATGATCAAAACAGGAAGGTTTGTTCATTCAACTATAGATAAGCTCAATAGTACATCAGAATAAACTTTATTATTTCAATTATTTCAAAATATAGCAATTTGATTGAACATGTGTACTTTATTTTCTGTGCAAGGACCCAAACTATAGCAAAGAGATTCAGAGGCTAATAATATGAAAGAAGATATCCAAGCAAGGAAATTATTTCAATTATTTCAAAATTGATTCCCGCAATGCCATTTTCAATTGGTAGAATTAGGTTTATCCTCAAGAAAGGCAAGCAAATGAGGTATTCAAGCAAGAAATTATTTTTGTTACTTTTTAAGTGCATGAAAGGGAAGGCAATGAGCTCGGCAAGGGACTGGATGCGTGGAGCAAGCTAAGACATGAATTTCAAGAATAGGGTTCATTCCAAAAGTGCAACTTCCCAAAGCAAGGATCTGAGGTCAACATTCTAACTTTCATTTACAACATGAATGAGGTATTTTTGCATGTGTCTAGCATTACCAAAAACATGTAATTACTAGTCCACATTTGTCGAAATTTAGGCTACATTTGTACTGTTTGGTGAATACATGTAACTGATATTTGTGTTAGTATAGACCAAGATATGGGTTGCACAACTACACATGTAGGATGGAGTGCTATAAATACGAAACACCAAGGGATTTTGGCAAGATTTGTCCCATCTTATTTAGCTAAAAATAATAAAGATTAGCACCATTATGATATCAAGCCTTCTCCAGAGTGATGCCCTTTATTAGGTACATTAAATTCATGATTTTTCTTCCTAGATCCAATTGCTTATGAGCTTTGAAACCATTCATTCATATTAATTTTAGCATAAATCTGAAAAAAATCTAGCTATGGCTTTCATCTAATGTTGTTTGCATTTTGTGTAAACATACAGTATATTCTTGAGACAAGTGTGCACCCAAGAGAACCAGAGCCCCTTAATAGAAAAGTGTCTAGGATTGTTCAATTTTGTTTATCTTAGTAGCTTTTATTTTGGGTTTGTACTTAAATTTTTGTTTGTTAACTCTATCAATTGGCTTAATCATAATCAAACAAAAAAGGATTCTGAGACTATTGGATGGGGGGGCTAACTATGCTGTGAAAACCTAAACAAGTCATTTTGTGAAAACATAAACTTGCGCCACCACTAGTAGGAACATCTAAAGCTCTATGCAAAAGTTGCGACAAAATTCAAAGTAAATAGCTCATCAAATCCCTAAGAAAAAATTTGGAGCCTATTGATCATACTCGAAATCTCACATCATTCTGTATAGCAATGAAGAAGTTTATTTCCTTGCCCCAGTGGACTCCACACTGTATATGTCACCATTTTTGCTACGAACGAGTAAATTCCGAGTGAAATATTAGGAAATTCAAATGCAAGTTGCCATACACCAAACAAGCAACAAAACTTGTCTCTAAGAAACACACCATAGTAATCAAACTTGATTCTATAGCAGTATGCTACAAAATAATGTTAAAAGTTCAATCAACAGGGTACTGAATTGCTCTAATCAAATATTTTGCTCTCTTTCATCAGCCATAGCCAACCAGGATTTTGGACTCTATGTAGCAGTAAGCACAATACAGTAAAAAAAAAAAGAAGAAATTACCTGGGACACATGCGTATAGCAAGAAGACAGTACACAGTAGTAGTTGACTAGTAAGTTCAACTCCCAAAATCAAAAATCGCCAGCACTACGTGGGAGAAAGTCACTATCTAACCACTTGAGAGGGCAACTATACAGATACACCCGATGGCCTAAATTTTCATAGATCACAAGATGCCTGACCTTCTGAAACCTAAAAGTTAGCTCAACCCCTAATGTCTATGTCCCTGTTCTTAATAGCTCATGAATCACCTATATCCTTGGATTTAACTATGCATCATTAACAAAACTATAGTACCCTTAGTACCTACCCCTCAACCAAAAGAAGGGGGACTAATACAAGAAGAATTCTAACCAAACATGAAGATCAATGCACACACTGTAAAATGTACTAATGCAAATAATAGGCAACTTATGCGTTCAAGAATGGACTTAAATTGTATACACATTTTATCCCACACCTATGTGGAAGAAAATAAATAAAGCATGAAATTAGTTATTATACAGGAATCTGATAACAACATCAATAGATCAAGGGCAGTTTCTAAACATGCTACTTAAGCTAATTAACATCAAATGCAAACAGTCGCTCAGTAACCCCATGGATGAACACCCAACTGTTAATCACACTAGAAAAGTGTAAATAAACAAAAATCACACTCAACTGTTACTTAAACTGAACATGCTACTTTGGTAAGGTTTCCATTGCAAAACAAAAATAGTAGCTCAGTAACACCACAAAAATCACACCAGAAAAATGGAAATAAATAAAAATCAGAATCATCAACCTCACTTGATTGCAATTGACAAGGTGAGAGACTATAGAACCCATAGTTACTATTGTAATTTGTCTTATAAATGACTTATTAAGATGCACGTACTACTTCAAGATGAACAACACCTAATTGTTAATCCATCACAATCAATCCCAAGCCCCCCACCAAAAAAAAAACCAAAAATAAAACAGTCATTTTATAGTAGTTAACTGCTAGAAAGTTTTAAAAATTCCACTAATTACTAATTCAATTAGAGCCGATAATATTGTATTGAAATGCAAGGCAACACAGACACTAAGGAAAGAAAGCAAGGGTTTCCAGGTATATCTTCCATTTCCATTGCAAAACCCAAATAGTACCTCAGTAACTCCACCAAAATCACACCAAAAAAATACAAATACATAAAAATCAGAATCATCAACTTTACTTGATTGCAATCAACAAGGTAAGAGCAAACAGATTCCATCTATCAGCTATATTTTTGAAAATATAAGAAGATTAAGGATCACAGACCATGAAATTGAATAGATTTCACAACAAATTGACTCAACAAAGAAGAAAAACAAAATCAAAATAGATATATGATGCAATGTAATGCAAGAGATAGAAGAGGGGAGCGAGAAATAGAGTAAATTACTTCAGAAAGACAAGATAGATGCCTTAAACCCTAGAAAAATTGTTGCCTGAAATCACCAACAACATTGAAAGCTTTAATCCTTGTCCATTTTCTTAAACCCTAAATTTGATGTTGCCTTGAACCCTAGACAAAAAGTGGCTTGTTCGAATTGAGCCCTAATCTGAGGATGGAAGAATCATGCTTATGGCTTCCAATTTTAGGGGATTTGTGAAAGAAAGCCATAGAGAAAGACAGAGATCCAGCCTTCGCATGCAATGGCAGTCGTATTTCTAAGGTAGAGAGTGGAAGAGCAGATCGAGTAAGAGAGAGAGATAAAAGGTCGCGATTATGAGATAAGTGAGTGAGAAGGAGCAGATCGAGTATGAGAGAGAGAAAGAGGATTGCGATTGTCAGATGAGTGAGTAAGAAGAAGCAGATCGAGTACCGTCAAAAGCATTGATTTTTTAGGGGGCTTTTTAGTTTTTAGGGGAAATTTTCCCACGAAAAGGTGCCTCGTATTCCCGATTAGGCCAACCTAAAACCATTAAATCATTTACAACAGTTGTTTTCAATCATCTACAATGGTATATCCCATCCGTCAATGCTAAATAAATTTTAACAACGGGAAAAATTTATGTTGTAGAAGATAAACCAATTACAACTGTTTTTTGGTACCGTCACAAGTTATTGGTCGTAAAATAAATAAATTTCTAGTAGTTTGGAATTCTTTTCGTAAAAATGGAACTAATACATTGGCAGGCAAGGACCTTTACTTGAATCACTTTAATCATTTGTAAAAGAAACAATCCTTTCATAGGGAAGCCATTTGAATCTCCACGTATCCCTTTGTAAAGGACAGATACACATCTCCAAAAATTTGTGCTAGTATAATCCTCAAACGAGGAATTATCAACTCATAATCAGTCAGAAGATATTTTATGGGCATCAGATTCACACGTTGGTGCTCTATTCAAGTGACGTTTATCCTCGTCAGGATCTTTTAGGGTTCTCAGATCTAGGTCTACTATCTAGGAATTAGGGTTTCCACAAATTGGGTATGATCCCTAAACATGTGTTCTACCCTCATTAGGGTCCCTAGGGTTCCCACTTCTAGGTCTGCTCCCTAGGAAGTCACTAGCACTATCCTCTTAGCACAAAATATTTTAGGCGCATCTCACTTGAAACACGTTTTGCATCAAATATCCCATTAAATGACAACAATGGTATTTTCATTCTAAAGAAGACTAAATTCCTTCATAACATCAAGTTAACTTTTGAAAAGCATATATCAACTCATTTTGAGAAAGCATGCTTGTAAACGAGTTAATGTCCAACTAAGCATTCACTGTTCAAAGGAAGCGATACTGAACTTATGTTCAAAGCTACTAGGTTTCAATTTACACATGCTTAGTTTCACTTAAAAGCACTCAGCAATTTGCTTTTGCAAATCAATCAAATGTTTCTAGTTGCCTAATTCATTTCAAATTACAAGAAATGCAATATTTAAAGCAAGGTCGCAACCTTTGCTTGACCCTTTACTTACTATAAGGGCAATGAGTTAACGTTTGGGTTGCTGAATGATTCAGCTGAATTGTTTAGCGAGTCCAAATATTGGTCTTGGTTTAGGTGCAACAATAAACTAAGTCTTGAAACGCAATAAAATAGGGAAGTGTGATTTAACTAGAGTAAGTAGGGCCTTGAGCGTGCCATTGCTCTGTTTGCAAACCCGACACCACTGAATTGATTCGCGGAACCATTCACTTGATTCCCCTATTTTCCCGCTTCACTTCATTGCTAAACCGAGCAATCATGAGCCACACATTATCAGAAATAATTCATTTGGGTAGCATGTTGCAAACATAACCATTAACAAGTAATCACACAGCATCAAACCCGGCTATATGCTTCGTAAATTCACGAATTGTTCACACAACCCGAACTCCCTCCTCACAGCACTGCCAACAACAATCCCAAAAATTACTTCAATTTTAACCCAAATAATCCATCTACGCCTCATAAGTTCTCTATTCTTCGTAAGACCAATCCAATTATCGAATCAAATCTCACTAACTATTCAAAATATTTCCTCTCCTTCGCTGCTGGCCCCTGAGCCTCCTGTTTCCCAGGTGCTTTATTGTGCAATTATCATTAGCAGCCGCCAGGAATCATCGTTGGAACGAACCTCGTGACCTCTAGTCCACTAGGTCCCTTCCTCTCTCATACTGCGCTACACTGAGTTGTGTCACGCTACTGTTGGGTGGGCCACTGAGTGGCCGGCACCGGTGGTGATCCCTCCGATCGTCGCCTCACCACTCCCACTAAGCCACTCTCTCCCTTTCTCTCTCATGGTGGGGATCGAAGGAAGGAAGAAGACCTATGGAGTAGGGCTCCTGCTGTGAAGAGATGGGGTTTCGGCCCTCCCCTCTGTACATATATATATATATATATGTATGCATATTTGTAACTAATTAAAATTAAAGTAAATTTTGGTCTACACAAACCAAGACCACTTATTTAATATCAGGTGATCACCTCAGCCGAATATTTTAATAAACTCGTGAATTTTAAAAATTACAAACTAAATTGTGAAGTTCCAAAAACTCATCCAAATAAACTGATAAACTCAACTAACACATAAAATTTAGTCTCACCTCACCCGAATATTTTAATAAACTCGTGAATTTCAAAAATTACGAACTAAATTGTGAAGTTCCAAAAACTCATCCAAATAAATTGATAAACTCAACTAACACATAAAATTTAGTCTCATGCAACTAATACATATAAAGCGCAACTAATAAGATTAGTACTTTTAACAGTTAGGTATCGCCTAAATTCCTCGGCTGTTTCACCCCCTAAAAAGGATTTCGTCCTCAAAATTCTAAAGTCAATAGTTCAGTCATACATAAGATGCACATACACATGGCACAATCTATAAAACTCACGATAGAATCCAAAATCTTGGTTTACAATTAATTGTACCTTTTAAATCGTAAAAAGAAGGTTGCGGTATTCAATCTCCTCTTCGCCAATCCTCTTCAAGCGTCTAGTCACTCTATTAAGGTGCCAAGAGCAAATCACGTAGAAGGGGAGCAAATGGGTTGACATGGATATACAAGCATATTAAACTTATTTTAGTACGAACATAGGCCTGCGATCTTATATCTAAGCATTGCCCACATGGCAACCAACAATTTTATGTAAATAGATCTATATGACTTAGTATCTAAGGATTTCATGCATAGTAACTTAACCAGAATAAATTAAAATCATATCAAGGTAGTTAACTAAGCTAAGTTCATTCGGAAGCATGAAGTAATCGATGTATTTCAGAACCAGGTTAATTAACCAAGGAGTTTTAATTCCACAGTAGAGGAATAGAGATGTCATAATGCATTCATAGCATCACATTAAGCATAAAGACACTCCAGCAAGATCCGAACTAGCAATGACATCAAAGGAAATCAATGACTTAACATCCTTAGGACAAGAAGAATAGGCAGCATCAACCATCCCCACATACATATGGCATGCAAACTACCAAGGAAAATACATAGAATTATTAATTTAGCAAGTGAATAAGCAACTTGGGAAAAAATGGTCTAATAGGACCAAAGGACTATGGGAGCGAAGGTTCCGCATATCACATGCACACAAGTTATTGAAAGTGGGTGGTAAGGTTGTTCCTAGATGAAGGTTAGGTTGGCATAAAGTCCCTGTATCCAACAATGCATTTCTAGCTTGACTACTAATTCAGTTTCCTAGAATATACTATTTCAGATGAAGGTTGTCACCAAGGAGGCTTCCAATTTTGATGGTTGATGAAATATAGTATGGTAAGTAGCATAGAGTTAGCATGACACCTACCTGAAGTTTCTAGGCTAATGCCTCACATTATATTTACATCTGTAATTACCAAAATGAAAAATCTCTAGCAAGAGTGCATAGTTACAAGACAATCAAATAGGCTAAGTAATACTTTAGTTGATTAAAAATTCTATCCTAGGGTCTCGACATAAAACTGATTATCTCTAAATCAAAGAAAATACAACCAAAATGGCATGCACATAGACTTGACACTGAGCTCTTTGTAACCTTATTAGAATGTCAAAAGTGTATATCCCAACACAAATAAGTCACATCATATCGTATACTTCAATCAGATCACATCGATAATCATATTCACAGCTCAATTACCAACATAGACTTCACTATAACTATGAGTACGCCAAGTGTGTTATCATATTTTTAGAGATGCTCATATGTAAGCATACAGACATGCAAATATAATTTCCTAGGGTAGGAGAATGGTAGCATGTCAACTTAGCAGCCAGAATGACTAGCATGGGAGCTGTCCATGCAAAGTGACCAAAATATAACCAAGTAACGACAACAACAAGTATAACAGCAGATAAAAGCACAACTCGATATTTTCTCATGATAAGTACAATGCAATACCAGAAACTTATCGCATAAAATATAACACAAGGAAACTTGGGCATTTTATATTGCTGTACCCACACGACCAATGCTAACCATCGGCAACCCTAACTTCTACAATGAGTATGGAGTTAAGAATTCAATTACAATAGTGAGTACACTAGTATGCCATCCTATTAAGCATAGAAGCTATAAGGGTAAACATATAAATGCACAGCCACAAGCTCGTGTTATTAGATAAAAGTGCAATCGATCATCAAAGTTATAACATCTAGTGATAATAGCCATGCAGCTCAAATAATGACTCTACGACCATGCCATGGAACAGATCACATGAGTTGACTAACTCGTAGAGTCACCGATAATCCAAACCAAGAAACAACAAATCACATTCACTTAGCAATTCATCAACAAATAGATCAATGAGCCCTTCATGGCAACTTTAAGTAGATATAAGTTTCTTTATGCCTTGCACTATGCGGCATACTAAATTGACAATTTAGAGCACATAAAGTCATGACACTATTACATGAGAAACTACTAAGGCATTTATATGTAAATGCAAACCCTAGAAGACAACCTATGACCAAAAGGTAATCCTGGCAGTTTTTCTAGAAGGATTAAAAGTTGTTCGCCCATTACAACTGTAGATGTTCATAGGTTAGCTCACAGTTTATTCATTATATAAGACAGTTGCAGATCCAAAGGGTGGCCTTTGGTCCTTAGCAAAGGACACTAAGCTAATGTTCATTTGGCTAGAAGTTACGTCGCCACTTGACTCATTGCGACATGGGTTTCCAACAGGCAGATAACCACATTGAGCTAAAGCAATAACATTAATGGCTTTGTAGGGATGCGTCGATGCTCTAGGGAACCCATCTGTTCCCTACATAGTCGTAGGAATCTTAAAGACTTACAATATGGCACCTAGAAAGTAACAGCCATCGAACCTCGCATTGCGACCTAGGAAAAATTTTGGTAATGTGCTCATCATTCACTTTAGTATGTGACACATGTGGTGTGATGATTCCAAGGTCTATAAGGTTCTCCCTTTTGTTTCCTTTTTAGGTGTATTGGGGTTTGATATAACCGGGACACTACTAATCTCATAACAAGTATAACATCCCGTACAATGATAAGCACAATACTTAGTTTACTAGTTAGTAATGGTTATTGCATGATGGGAACAGGAAATATATTTCATGCAAACAACAAGCATAGATCATGACCACATATAAGTAACAATGGCAAGACTCTATTTATCACCCATATTTGCACGCATATGCATGAAGACCCCACTTATTTCATTAAAATGTTTCAGAATTCACATAAGCGGGTATCATATAGTGGGACGGTCAAACATAGGAAGCAAACTCTAACCCATTTCTTAATAGTTCCTTATTAATAAATATGGTGATATACACATTTCCACATGCATAGACTCGCAAGCAACATCCACTCATGCATAAGGGTACACACTCATGACTTTAAACCCATGCATTTCTTTAGAATCAATGCAAGTTTCAAATGTGAGAGTAGAACCTAACTCAATCATTAGAAAAAAATTCAACACTCCAAAATCTTTGTGTTTCAAGAAAATGGAGAATGGGTAAAGTATTTCTAACCTCTTCTCTACTAGCTTTAAATATGTTTGCTCACTCCATTATAGGGCCCCAGAAGAAAATCACACATAAGGGCAAAGAATGGGTTTGGAGTTAAAACGTTTCCAACCTTTTGAGTTTGAAATCAAGCATACTTTAAACTTTTAATTAATTCATCAAAGACGCATGCATAAAGATAATTATTGATTGAGCTAACACTTAGCTTACTCATGAGAGCACAAGTTGTTTGGATTTTATCTAATGTGCAACTCACTTTTTCATTCAATCAGTTTATTATAATCACACAATAATCAATCAGTCATATTAGCTAGTACATCAAAACACATTTACACCCAAAGTATATCATAAACCATATCGTCACTCATGAACATCTATATGAATGCAAGACTAAGGATGCAACCTGTGGCTGTGGGACCTTTCTTTGATACCATCTGTAGCACCCTGTACCCCTAGGGTTAGAAGTGTTAGTGACTTCCTAAATTTTAGATCGAAATAGAAAGAGTTCCGCTAAAAACTAACCATAACCCTGGCTTAAAGCCTTACATTAGGTACTTGTAACTATAACCATAAAGAGTACATTCCATAAACTCAATGGCTATGCACCAGAGACCACAACTTTATGGGTCAGACACCCAGAGTACATAAGTCATAAGGCTCAATAAAAGAAAGAAATAAAGATACAGCTCAATGGATTACACATCCAGAGCGCTGGTTTACATCCCAACACAAAACTGAATTTTAATTGAGTAAAGGATTGACTATTTAGAAGGTCAGGCCACACGGCCTTAAGAGCGACTTCTAATCAATATACATTATATAAACTATAGCAATCAACTTACATATGCTCAAGAACTTAAGAATACAAGACATTACATTATTCAACTTGAGAATCTACGTGTATATGCATATAATGCCTTTTCCCAACACAGAAGGAGGTTTTGACTCGATATATGCAAACCGACTTCTGCCTATCTTTTCAAGAACCTGCGGAAAAGGGGGAGTAGAGAGGGGATGAGCTACCACACGCTCAATGATTGATTCTCAACCCCAAGAAAACAAAACAGTTACACGTAATACTTTTAATTAGTGATCAGACACAGTTTGATATTTAATATCACATAATAAACATTTAAGATCCCCCATATTCATCAACACCTCAATAAACTTTAGAATTCAAATGACATCCCTTACTTTCTTCTATTCCTCGCATAAGAGCCCTTAACTCGCCCAACCTATGATTCTTGTAACTTACCAGTGATAACCCCACATTACACTTACTTAACATCACATAATACATACACAGTACTTAATAGCAAGTTGCCTCATAGTAAAATCCAAGCATTGAGAGTTATAGTCTATTCAGTTCACACATAAGCACTTAACAGTAAGAACTTCAGTTAGAGTTATCAACTAGAATTCTTTTCATAAAAAATGGAACTAATACATAGGCAGGCAAGGACCTTCACTTGAATCACATTCATCATTTCTAAAAGAAATGATCCCTTCATAGGGAAGTCGTTTGAATCTCCACGTATGCCTTTATAAAGGACAGATTCACATCTCCAAACATTTGCACTAGCATAATCCTCACACTAATTAGGGTTTTCATATCAGGATCTTCTAGGGTTTCCACGTCTCTACTGCCTAGGAATTAGGGTTTTCACATACCGGGTTTGATCCCTAAACTTGTGTTCTACCCTCATCAGGGTCCTCTAAGGTTCCTACTTCTGGATCTGCTCCCTAGGAACTCATTAACACTATCCTCTTAGCCTAAAACATTCTAGATGCATCTAACTTGAAACATGTTTTGCATCAAATCTCCCATTATATTATAAGAATGGTATTTCCATTCTTAAGAAGGATAAAATGCCTTCATAACCTCAAGTGGACTTTGAAAAGCAGATATCAACTCATTTTGACAAAGCATGCTTGTAAACGAGTTAATGTCCAAATAAGAATTCACTTATCAAAGGAAGCGAGACTAAAACTCATTTTAAAAGCTACTAGTTTTCAATTTACTCATAGTTAGTTTCACTTAAAAGCACTCTGCAACTTGCTTTTGCAAATAAATCAAATGATTCTGGTTGCCTAATTGTTCAATTCCAAGAGTACACAACCACAAGAGGGG
>NCQV01089170.1:0-30518 GCA_002740545.1 Lophocereus schottii | reverse complement strand
ATGCTTTCTTGAACAACATGGCAACAAGGATGTTCACAAAATTTGAGAAGTATTAGTCTGAATTTAGTGCAATAATGGCTATGGCAACGATTTTGGACCCCCATTCTAAATTTCAATTTGCAGAGTGGGCATATAAGAAGGTGTGGGACAATAACTATCATGTTGAGTTGGATTCGTTGAAGGACAGATTATTTGTAATGTTTGATGAATATACAAGGGAGTCCAATATTCCTTCATCCTCTAAATCTAGCACTGGCACTATCACTCTTCAAGCTACAAGTGAAGTGAAAAAAGGTTGTCATGAGCTCTTTGAGGTATCATTTTGCATTTTTTTTCTTTTAAGTTTTTCTTCATTTTTTGTTTTATATAAACTAATGTTGTTTTTCCTTTAGGACTTTGATGATTTTTCTAGTAAGGAGTTTGCTTCTATTACAAAATCTGAGTTGGAGTTGTATTTGGAAGAAAACAAACTGTCTAGTTTTGTTGAAAGGTTTGATGTATTGGCATGGTAAAAAACCAATCAGTTTCGGTTTCCAGTGCTTTCCCAAATGGCTTGGGATGTGTTGACAATTCCATTGTCTACTATGGCATCCCAACCACCCTTTAGTGTTGGTGGAAGGGTCCTTGATGCATATCGAAGCTCTCTTAATTCGAAAACTGTGGAAACTGTTATTTGCCTAAGGGATTGGGTCTTTGGTCAAGGTGATGCTTTTATTTTTTAAAACTTTCAGCTCTTCTTTTTTAATTCTCCACTTTATGCCCTTTCTTGTGCTCTCATATTATTTACTGCTTACTTCCCTTTTTTACTCTTAACTTTTTGTCCTGATATTTTTCATTTATATAATTTTTGTTCTTTTTCTAAGCAGTTATTTTATTTGTTTTGGTTCTCTTTTAATTAGTACTTATGCCGGCTGAATGCGGATGACTTGTGTGGAAATGTCATGAAGTTAAACCTCAATGGTGGTGATGATGGTGAAGTGACATCAAAGTTTTCTAGCGGAAGTGAAACGACGCTAAAATTTGGTGTAGGTAATTGTTAAGCTCTATAAGTTTGGTACTGGGAGGGGAGCCTTGGAGCAACTGGTAAAGTTGTCTTCGTGTGACCAAAAGGTCACGGGTTCGAGCCGTGGAATCAGCCACTGACAAAGTCAGGTTAGGCTGCCTACAATACACCCTTTGCGGTGCGGCCCTTCCCCGGACCCTGCGTGAACGCGGGATGCTTGTGCACCGGGCTGCCCTATAAGTTTGGTACTGCATCGTTGTGGAGGACAAGTGGTTGCTTATTTGGTTGCTTAGTATTTTGTTGTTATGGTCTTATGGACAAGTGGTTGCTGGTTTTGTAATAATTTTAGATTTCTTTTAGTTCTTTAAAACTTGATTTGTAATATTTGATGCCTGGATTTGGGAGCTTTATATTTATGAACTTATCTTGGAAATATTTGTAGGATCGAATTGGAATTTAGGATCATGCATGGATGATTTGTGGCTAGCTATAGTTAAACGGCTTAATTGGGTAAAACAGGTAAATGGATAACCTGATTCTAACCTGTCTACTTAAATAGGTAAACAGGCCAGAATCAGGTTAACCTGTTTAATTTTTAAACAACTGCAGGTTGGAAGTTTCAACCCGTTTAAATAAACAAGTCAGCTTCAGGTTGGGGGGTGTTCAACACGTTTAAGTTCAACCCGAATACGAACCTAACCCGACCTGACCTGTTTGCTAGCTCTAGTCCATGCATATATGTTTGCTCCGTACCTATGCATCCTCCACATAGGCATTGAAATCTTCTGTGCCACTGAAAGCCTCCACTGTTACTTCCCTTCTCTCTATGTCCTACACCTCAAGGTAAGGAACAATCTACACATTTACATACCACCATCACTACATGCACGAAGGGAATCACTGACCTTAGCACTGAACAGCACATCCTGTACCCCACCTGATTGTCATTGATGGTCGAAATGAGCTGTGCAGCATCATACTTGTGGCCTATATACAAGTTCATCCAACTTATAATGCATGGCACACACTTCTCATCAGCATGCGCATACAGATTTGTATGCTCATAAAACCACACCTGTTCCACACAAATGGCATAACAAGTTACTCCTGTTAGGTTAACCAATTACATTAACTGATGAGCGCATTTACGCAAAAGCATGCCATACCTAAAGTATCATTGCGAACCTATGCATCTGCAAGTTTCTCTTCAATGGGATCTTCTCTTTTGTATCCTTTATTGCTTCCACCAGGAAGCTCTACACTGCTTGCGACCAGTTGTACTCAGAGATCCTGCACATATCTTCTGTCATCCGAATCAACTCCCACGTCACACCCCTTGTAGTTCGCTTCTCTTTCTCGCTTCCCCTGCACATTGTCAACCTTTCTTAAAGACCTCCTCGGAATCCGGGATTCAACCTCACTACACCCTCCTTTATTGTGCACTCTATTCGACTGCATTTCTGTAACGGGCACAACACCTCTCTTCTTTTGCCTCCTCACACGATGAGTCCCACTGACACCCTTCTCATGTGCGTGATTTGATCGCAACACAATCATGTCGACATCCCCACTGCTCCCACTTACCTCTGCCTCCAATGATAAAGATAAGCTGCTGGCCGAATTATCCGTGCCCTCATCCAATTCCTCTAAGGTGCTTCCTTCTTCATTGCTTGCTGAACTTGAATCACTGACAGGGGCTGCTTCATTCGTCACAGACCTCCGACGCTTTCGCAACTCCATTGGCTACACTTGCAAAAACCACAACACAACAAACACCATCACATACCAAGTAAAATATGTACAACAACTTCCAACCTTACCATACTCTACTGCCACCTCCACCACTGTAAACATCGTCCACTTCTTGGGTTCTTCCTTACCTTACCAAGTTCTACACACATACGCACCTGGGTATGCTACATCTAATATTGTGGTAGATGCACTTCAGTCAGCCACACCCCCACATGTAACCGGGCCCCATCATATCACCTCATCTCCGGTGCCTGTATAACTGCTCACAGTGCCATTCCCCGCACTTGTTTATGAAGTTGTGGATAGCATACGTTGACAACAACACTACTCAACACAATGTTGTCACCAACAACCACACATACCACTCACCCCAACTACAACACCCCCATACTCGCTACTGTTGCATCGCTCACCCCCACATCCGACACATCCGTTGGTGAACTTACCCACATCAGCTCACTGTGTTCACCTCCAACTCCTACTGAACTCAATACAATGACGTCACCCACCTCCACACAGCTAACGTACCCCATGTACACCACCCCATCTTACATCCCTCTATTATTCCTCCCCTTGCATTGTATGTATTGGTTAACCACAGAATCAAACAAGGTGTATCACCGTACGCACCTGCTGAAACTATGGTATGAACAAAGCATTCACCACCCTCAACTAGTACACCCTACCCCATTGACAACACCCCAACTTACTGCCTGTCTCACTGCCGACAGGTACCTTCTACACAATGGTCTATGTCGTAATGCATAAAGGTACACCTATGTATACCTACACTGAAACTGTGGTACGCACAATGCAGTCATACACATCCACACAAATAACCAACTTACACTAACATTTTATGCATTCCTGCATCATGTTCGCCAACACATGTACCCGTGGATATACCTCGACCGAAACGGACATCAATGCAACGTAGTTACCCACGTGCCCACAACTAACACACCCCATATAACAAAACCCCCATGATTGATGCCAACAACATTGTTCGTACCTACATTCTTGTAATTAGTTTACCAAGTAATTGCAACAGGTAACCCTAGGTGCACCTCTGTTCAAACTATGCTACTTACAAGGCTACAATGGGGTTGCTAAACATCTACAAACCAACTCTGCCCCAACAACAACGGCTCAAGTTATGTACAACCACATAAAATTCTTCTTCTACATTAATTGCGTCTATGTACCAGCTACTCCCATCACGTTGACTTGAATATACCTCTATTAATACTATGGTCAACACTGCCACCACCACTGCAACATCCTCAATTCATACCAAATTGAGGACTTAACCAAACTCCTCTACTCCATCCTTCCCCTCTCAATGATTTCACACCCCAAATTCCATTCAGGCATCCCCAATTCTACCATCACTCTTCCACACATACCAAAATTTCATGTTCAATTCCTATATTTACAGAGTTAAAACTACTCACCTCTAACACAATCTTCTCCCTATCCTTCCCCGCTTTCTGGGCGGTTTTTACGCCTGTGTTCGGCCTCTAGGCGGTTCCTGCTGTCGTTGCCGCTGACCTCCGTTGCCGACCACAGCCTCCGTCTCCTGCTACCTTCCCACCGACCCTCTCCTTCTTCCACCTCCCTCTGTCGCAGTCAACTTCTCTCTCGACTCCTGCCCTAGCATTCACTCTGTCTCTCCCTGGGTTTGAACTCACTCACAAATGTCTTCCTCTTCCTCTCGCTTCTCTCGCATTCATCTCCCAGTAACTGCCACATTCAACTGCCTCCCCAACCCTTTAGATGTCAACCAAGACATTTTCATAATTTGCAACGCTTTAATTTTATTAAGGACAATTTCGTCATTTTTATCCCCATTTAATATTCCCCCACTCTATTTTCCCGCCAAAACCAACACCAAATTATTGGGAAAAACATGATTTTATTGTATCCCTTTTGATGCATGTGTCCGTTGTAAAATTCCCTGTTTCTATTCTTGGCTTTCGAGCGAATGGCAGAAACGCAATTGGATTCCACCCTTCTCATCCCACCTTCTCTCCTTTCCCTTCCTTTCTCTATCTTCAATTCTTCTATGGCACCATAATAATCAACCAACGCTTGAGGAAAAAAATGTATTAAAAATAACATGCACAAAATTCAACCATTCTCCTGACAACCCCAATTCAGACTTTCCCGAATTCTTTGTTCAAACTTTCACAATCATATTCTTTTTCATTGTGGTAGAACATCTTTTTTTGGGGAAAAAAAGTTAATTCTACTTAATGGGTTCGATCATCTGTGGGCAGATTTGAGGGGGAGAAATTAAGGAAGATGTCTGGACGCAATTATGTGAATGAGGATAGCTCTGCCCTTCGCTTTCCTTCTCTTAATACTTTCACATTGCCAGCTCCAATCCCTGAATGGCCTGAAGGTATAATTTTCTTGCCATTTTAAACCTTTTGACTGAGTTTTGGTCAATTTATTAATGCGGTTTGCTTAATTACTAGTTTATATTTATCTGATAAGCATTTAATACTTTTTGGTTTGATTTTGTATGAATGAGCATGTGGGTTGCTGTTGAAAATGTGAAATTTGGTCATATTGGTGACATTTTTGCTTCTAATGTTAACCTTTCTCGTTGCATTAGTTGTTATTTTAGCATTGAAATGAATGGATTGTATGTGATTAACCTAGGTAGGCAACTTGGCTTTAAACATGCATATTAGCTTAAAAATTGTTGTTAGCTTTTGTATTAAATTCTAAAGTTGTCCACTTTACAGGATATGTCATGAATGTCTGTATATTGTCCCTTGAATTTGTAAATACGGTCGCCTTTGGTTATTGTTGATTGCTAATTCAAAAATATCAATAAAATTCACCAAGAAGAGTATAGAATCTTAATGATTATGTTAGTGAACTTATTTTCTTTTAATCTATTTTATTTTTGAAATAGTTAACAAAGTTGAGGTGAAAATTGCATGCTGTGCATATGCATTGAGTTTGAGCATATTTTTGTTTTCCACACGCTTATTCACTTGTTTCTTTATGTGTCAAATTTTTTCCCCCCTTTTGTTTTTGCCAACATGTGGTGTTGTTATGCATGGTTAATGAGTTTATGTTATACTTTCAATTTCAAAAATAAACGTCTGCTTGCCCCTGAAAGTCCGCGGGCTGTTTGGAGAAATGGATCTTTACTGTTTCATGCTTTGTGGTTGATTTTGTGTGAAGGGGAACCTAGGGTGCTAATGAAGGTATGAACCTTGAGAACTAGAGATTTTTGCCTTTGTTTTGGCCTTGTCCTTGGCCCTAGTGGGTATATTTAAGTCCTTTACACAATAAATAACTACAGATTGATTTTATGTTTATTTTTGAATTAACTGATTGTCTGAGATAGAATTTTCTTGTTTTAGAATCAAATTGGCCAGTGAGCCTGTTTTTGGTTGCTCTGTGAACTGGGTTCTATGAGAATGTATTAGTGAAATTCCATGCAAAGGCAGTCTTCAAACCAAACCCAACCTAATACAGGATCCTGCAAGGAAGGGTTGGATTAAGTGAGAGTTGTAGACACAAATACTAATACTATAATGTCCAGAGGTCGTTTCCATCAAAGAAGTGCATAGTAAGTTAGAATTTTGTTTTATTCTAATCTGATCTATTGGTGAAAGAGTTGTTGAATATGGACTTTCTGCAACATAGAATGTTAAAATAATGTGAATGAGCACTATATGATTTATAATTCTCGAGAATTAGTTTGGGGCATCTTCAAGTCGAAACTGGAAAATGAAACATTTGACAGAAGGACGACATATTCCTTTTTATTTTTTACTTGTGTTGATCCATCTAGCTGCTTTCCTGTAAAATTTATGTTTTGTGTTCCTTATTTAGGAGTATAGGTGAAACTTCCTTACATATTTAGATCTTGTTTGTTGCAAGAGGTTTTAGATGTAAGTTACCCAGTTACAACTGCTCTTGTTTGTTTTATCAGGCCAAGGATTTGCCACTGGATTAATCAATGTGGGAGAAATAGAAGTTGCTGCCATCACCACTTTTGAGTTCATCTGGGGCTCCCATCTATCTCATGACAAAAATAGTTGTGTCTCATTCTACAAGCCTGTAGGGATACCTGAAGGATTTTTTTGCTTTGGTCATTACTGCCAGCCGAACAGCGATCCTTTGAATGGCTATGTTCTCATAGCCAAGTATGTAGTGCCACCAGTAATGGAAAGCGGCAATAATTCAGGGCCCAGTCAAACAGCGGCTTTTATGCTCCCTATTGACTATACTTTAGTTTGGATTTCAGATGATGGCATGGGGATATTTGACCCACGGGGTTACTTTTGGCTCCCTGAAGCTCCTCCGGGCTATAAACCCTTAGGCTTCCTTGTCACAAACAAGCCCAGGAAACCTGATTTGTATGAAGTAAGGTGTGTTAGAGAGGACCTCACTGACAAATGCGAGATTTCCAGTCTACTTCTTGAAACACAGTCAAAATTCCAGAAAATCCCATTTAGTGTAGAGAAAATTAGGCCTTGTGATCGAGGCATGCATGGAAAAGGTGTCTCAGTGGGGACCTTTATCTGCAGTAGCTCATCAACTAGGGGGGGGAATATGCCCATCGCATGTTTGAAGAACTTGGACCCTAAGCTACATGCAATGCCAACCCTTGTTCAGATCCATGCACTCATTCAGCACTATGGTCCAACCATCTTCTTCCATCCTAATGAGCTTTACTTGCCATGTTCTGTTTCATGGTTCTTTAAAAATGGCGCGCTTCTCTTTAAAGCAGGACAGTCAGATGGTGAGCCTATCGATGGCGAAGGCTCCAATTTGCCTGCTGGTGGGACAAACAATGGCAAGTTTTGGATAGATTTGCCAGATGGCATCCACCAAAGGGAGATTGTCAAGAGGGGGGACCTTGATGGTGCAGAAGTTTATGTTCATGTGAAACCAGCTCTGGGTGGTAGTTTCACGGACCTTGCAATGTGGATTTTTTGCCCTTTTAATGGACCAGGCACCCTTAAGATTGGACCTACTAATATTGCCATGACTATGATCGGAGAACATGTTGGTGATTGGGAGCACTTCACACTTCGTCTGAGCAATTTCACCGGTGAACTTGATAGCATATACTTATCACAACATAATGGTGGGATGTGGATTCGACCTTGGGATTTGGACTTCATTGAGGGAAATCGAGCAGTTGTTTACTCGTCACGAAGTAGCCATGCATGCTTCCCACATCCTGGGACCTACCTTCAAGGGTCCTCAATCCTCAGTCTTGGGGTAAGAAACGATTGTGCTCGAAGCAGCTTCATTTTAGATTGTAGCACCCATTATAAGATAGTTGCAGCTGAGTATCTTGGAGAGAATGGTGTTGTTGAGCCTTCTTGGCTGCAATTCATGGGAGGATGGGGCCCAAAATTCATCTATGATTCGAGAGCAGAGTTGGACAAGATAATTATATGGTTGCCATATCTGGTACAATTTTCAGTTGCAAGCTTATTAAGCCAGTTTCCTACCGAACTATTTGGGGAGGAAGGTCCAACTGGACCAAAGGAGAAGGGTAATTGGGCAGGAGATGAAAGATGGTAGATAATCATGTAGTTGTAGAGTAGGCTTCCTTGTAACTGTAACCTTTTTTCGGTATCCATTGTTGTTGAAATTATTTCTACCCGTCGAATAATAAGATTTTTTTTTTTCCCGTCAAATAGAATATAAGTCCTACAGGAGTTATGATAGAAATTTCTCAGGCAGGTATGGTTAGGACAGAATAGGTAGGTTGATCGAATATATACAACATTATACCCCTGTAGTTATAGGCATATGTTTCCTCTGAATATTTATATTGACACTCAAATATTGGCATTTTTAACTCTGATATGGCAATCCATAGATCTTAGCTAGTTAGCTATTGCTTTTGAAAGTGCCAAGCATAAACAGTAGATGTTCAACTTCATGCATGTAAGAAACATCCTGTAATCTGAGAACCTGCTAACAGATTGAACTTTTAGTAGTTTGCAGCTTGATACGCTATTTTCCACACGCTCGCTTGCAAGTTGCAATGAACAATTTCCGAGCTTTCCTGTCAGCTATTAAAAACTGTTTAGTTTAAGGTTCTTTGTTCACAACTTGAAGATTTTGGAGCACTCTTATTAACCATTTGGAGCTGTCTGGTAATTTCCTTCTCTATCAGTATTCAGTTCAGATGATCACCTTGTTTTGATCCTTTTGATTGACTTACTACAACGCAGGGGTGTGGCTTTGAATGGGCGAAAAGTGGCCACAGGACCCTTAGTCTTTTGCATACACATTATTTTTTTCACTATACGTAGTTTACAAATTGGGTAGAATTGAATTAATTTTTCAATATTACAGCCCTATAAATTATCCAATCTAGTTTCTCCCCCCGCCCCCCCAAAAAGCTCTGGCTTCACCCCTACTGTGACACCTTGCACACAGTTAGTGAACAGAGGGGCATATCACTTGGTTGAAATGCGAGTTTCAGTAGCATTATTTTGTCTAGCCAGTGCTGATGCTGTGAGTGGTGTTAATGGCCTTGCTATCTTGCCTAGCCTTGGGAGGTAAAGATTACACTGTATCTTGGAGTCTTATTAACTGGAAATACCAATCAGAATGACAATAGGAGTTAAACCATAGTTTGATCATGAAACAAAAGTAGTCAAATAAGTTGACATTACTAATTTGACCCCTAATCAGCATGTATGGTGACTTCATTTAGTTAATGTAACTTTTCTTAGGCATGTTGTTATAGCCCTGGTGACATTTAGTGGCATTTTATGGCATGAGAACGCTCCTCTGTAGCACGCCAGCACCTGTTTCTCACTTATGTACGTGATGGACAAATAATTTGTCCAACTACGAAGAAAAGTTCACCTAAATTTCGAACAGCTTTTGATTAATTCAGCCTCATGTTGAATTTGTTCTGGTTGCTTGACTCATTAGCAAGGTAAGAGATGCTGCCCTTTTTGTCTTATCGAGTGGCAGAAATTGAAGGAGGTTTCCCTACCCTTAACCACTCCTCTTCACCAGTACGTGTAGATGGGCATCTAATACGGGTGTGTGGCCCCCCGACCCTCTTACAGCGACTAAGAAGCCTATTTCTGAGCATCTAAGGTGACCCCCCCCCCAAAAAAAAAAGGAAAAAAAGCCAAATTGCAGAAGGCAATTCATCTCTTGATGAATGTTCATTGAGGCAGGCTAGAAAAGTTATGGACTTGTGTTGTTTGACAATGTTGGAATCTCGGAGAGCGCAGAAACACAATAGTTTGCTTTTGGAGAATTCTGGCCTGAGATGTGTCCTTTAGATGTGGTTTTGGTCCTTTTGGAGGCATAAATTATGGTCTCATTTTGTTTGATGAACTTCAACCTTCCTGAGAATGTTGTAATAACTAATAAGTTCATAGGTCTATATAATTTCACAACGGCCACGCCCCTTGGGCTCTTGGTGTACGTGCTCAGCACAAGCCTCACCAAGACTTGTACGGTTGTATCGTACATGTATATATGCTCCCTATTAACCCATCAATCTCCTTCGTTCTCTTTTCTCTCCTGACTACTACCCCCACTCTTTCTAGGCTCTAGTTAAGGGTTCTCTCCCCCTCAAAGAAAAAAAAGGGAAAAAAAGGTCAAGGGTTCTTTTTTTTTTTGGCCATTGAGGGTCAATGATCTGGCTAGCTTACTATATATTACATTGATTCTTGATATTTCGAGCATTGATTTAAGTTGATGGTTCGATAATCGAAACAACTTCATGGGCTCAAGTTCGTTTATATATTGACCCCTCTACTCGGACATATCACAGCAAGTTACTTTTATGTTGATTCTCGATATTAGTCTCCAACCTATTGTTGAATTTCCCTCTTTAGAGTTTAACAGTTGTTGAAATTAATATATCCAGCATATTATCACAAAAAAGAAAAAAAAAGTCAACAAATTTTCTGGAAATGATTGAAAGGATTTTTTTTATTACCCTACTTACTATTCAATTTTGAGAAGGCGATCTCAACTTGGCTTTTATATTAAAGTGAATAAATTTGTTCATATTTTTTCCACATCATAAGAAAATTGGTACTGAATAATAGATACAGGGACAAAGGAGAATGTTCCAACTGTATCCATCTGCTTTTGAAGAGCTTTTTAAATGCACATTAGCTGAAACTCCATCATTATGCTAAGAAACACTCTATTTCTAGAACTATAATAAATAGTAACACCAATACCAACTTGTGTTTATCTTTAAACATGGTATTACACATTTATAGTCTTCATACTTAAGGCTAAGAAAAGCATATAGAGTTTGGAGTACTCTAAGATTACTAATATCATCAGCACTTATGAAATAACATTGAGCCTATTTGTTAGGTTGGATAAATCAAGTGTTGTCTTCAACATAAATGTCAAATTGGACATTAGTGAGGAAATTAAGTGAGTCTTCTAGACATAAGAACTTGGCACACAAGCAAAACAACTGAGGCTGCCTACAATTATTGGAGGTTGCAAGAAGGCTATAGTTGTAGGGATTGAAAAAAGAATATGGAAGAAGGTACAGAGCAATTGGAAGGAAAACTTATTTTCTGAACCTGATAAAGAGATCCTTGTCAAGTCGATGGCACATGCAATTCATACTACATGATGTATCTTCAGACTCCCTGATGGATTACTAGGTGAATACCATTCAATTCTGGCTTGATTTTGGTGGGGCCTAGAGATAAAGAAAAAAACAAGGAATGTACTAGCTAAGTCGGGACAAGCAGTGTCTTCCAAAATGATTGGGAGGCATGGGTTTCACAAAGCTTAAGACGTCCAATGAAGCACTCCTTGCCAAACAGGGTTAGAGTATTCTTACAAAGGAAAAGTCCCTTCTCTCTTGACTCCTCAAAGCGAAATACTTCCTGAGGCATAATTTCTTAGAGGTCAATAAGGTTTATAACGTGAGTTTCATGTAGAGGTCCTTATGTGGGGCAAAGGCTTACTAGTGGAAGATTTGAGAAGCTGAGTAGGGGGTGAGGTGGAACCTCGATGCTAGTGTGGTTTGATTCTTAGCTCTGGAAGGACTCTAATGTGGGAGTGCCCTCTTTACAAACATGAGCAATTCTCAATCTAAAAGTGGAAGTCTTTATGGAAAATGACCGCGGACCGAAGTTTGGAGGAGAGACCTTATTCACATTTTATTTTTCTCACAATGATGCCCAGTCTATTATGTAAATCCCTATTGACGAATACTACCCACTTGACTCAGCGTATTGGTGGCTTACAAAGCATGGACTCTTTTCTATCAAGAATGCTTACTGGCTAGATAATTAGCGATTCTGAATAAGTTGGCAGACAGGGTGGGGGACTGAGTGTGATGGGTGGTGGAGAATGGTTTAGTCCCTAGATGGTATGTCAAAGATGCTCAATTTTATGTGGGGAGCAAGCTTAGGATGCTAGGTGTGAACACTTAGCTCCTGAGAATAGATATTCGGAGCAATGACCTCTGCATTACATGCGAAAATGATCAAGAGACTTTGGAGCATGCACTATCTTCTTGTTCACAAGTACAACAAGTCTTTGAGAAGTTGAATGCGTTGGAGATCTTTGATATATCATTCCCCTTATTCTGATTTCAGAAGCATTATCAAGTGGGCTTTAAACATTTGGACAATAATTATGGGTGCAAACTATTAATGATTTGCTGAAGCAAAGCAAACTATATGCAACAGAGTCTTCTTCAATAAGGCGAGCCTAGACTGAAAATCCATGGTAGAAGGCTTTCTTAAGGTATTGAATGATATGTTTAATGAAGGTCCCAAAACTTAATGTTGGATCACCCTAGAAGAAGGTGAATATGATGATATCTTAAAAATTAAGACTTTATAAAAAAAATTCGATGAACTTTGAAACTATGCTACCAATGTCAGGGGGGAAAAAACCTTGAAGGTTAGTTACCAATGTCAGTAATAAATAATACTAAAATATAAAATTAAAATGGGATGAAATATAAGACATGTTATGATGTTCACCTTTCCAAACAACCTAATCACTGCCTAAGGTACTTCTTCCCTTAGCATTTAATCACCTCCACTTCTTGTTCACTTAGAAATACAGCCAATGCCTTTGACTTTGCATAATGTCTAGCGTTCCTAGCTCACTAAACTAAGCTACCTTAATTAGCTAACACCCTCACCAAGTGTGGACCTCGCTGTACGTGGCTATTCAAGTAAGTTTCCCAACTTCCTTGTTACAATTCTCCCTTTCAAATATTCAAATGACTAACAAGTACACAAGAGGGTATTCAAGATGATTGCACTTGAACACCTTTTCACGATGTGATTCTTGTGTCTTGATACTTGCTTCCGCTCCACCTTTTATAGAGTTCCAAAACCTTTATTGACCGTTGGAGTAATGCTCGCCAAATTTTCAGTGTTCTCTATCCATTATCTGATGTCCCTTATCCAAACTTTGGCGTTTTCAAAAATGGCTCTTGACTAATGAAAATAATGGATCTTGATTGCCGGTAGATAGAGCTTGACTTGATCTCGAAATATCCATGATATCATTCAAAATAATTTACAAATAAACTCAAGATTGATTCAATACAACTTTCCTAAATTAGGATAACCAAATCTTTACAAAATCGCACTTTTAAGGGCAAGAATAATTTGCATCACAAAATATAATCCACTCAAACATAAATAAATTATGCTTTCCAAATATATTAAACAACAATATATTCTACTGAGATCTAATGACAAAATAGAATATTATAGATCTTACTTTATCCAAAATGATTTTGCTAAATACCAAAGTTAGACATTCTGACTTTGACACTGGAATCTTGCAATTACAAGATAAGTTAGTGTAGTACAACTCAATATACTCAAATTGAGCTTTTGTCTTACACTCAATGTCCTTGAGATGTGACTTTGAATTAGTCAATAACATTGCCTACTGACATTGAGGGAGTCATCAGTCTCCTCCTCTTTGATGAAACACAAAACTTTAATTTGAAGGAAATTTAAGTAAAACAAGCTATCATACTAAGCAAATTATAGGAAAGCCAAGTATGCCAAGCATTAAGATAAAAGTCACCTTTGGTCACTAGCTGTAAACATTCAAAGCTTTAATAGCCTTCTAGATAAGCTTTGATCATTCATCATCAATGTCCAATTGAGTGCATACCATTTCTCCCATTTTTTACTTTCATTAAAAGGGCCGGAATCGTAAAAATGTTTGCCAAACCTTTTTTGAAACAACTAAATTGTTGAAAACATTAAAAATGACTTTGTTCTTAAGAACGAAAGCTAAAAGAGAAAGAGAGAGAGCATCATACTTAGTTAGTGGAGGATGCATCTGAAACATTCAGCCTTGAGCATTCAGCCTTGGTTCCTCTACAGCTTCTGGCACACTAATCTTTGCCTCAATGTTCTCCTCCTGACCTAATTTATCTTGGGTTGTCTTTAACGTTGCTTCCAATCACGCCACGTTGACCCCAAACTCATCATTGATTACCTTAATGTACCCTTGCGTGACTTATAGATTTGAGATAATATTATTGAGCTCAAAAGCATATAGAACCAAATCATCACAAACATCATAGTACTTGAGCACATTGTGCACCCACAACTATTTATTCAACTTTAGTAGTTCATCGAGTTATAGAGCTTTGTTTCTTTGAGTGTCATGAGACTAAGGAGTGTCCAAGAAAATTGTTAGTACCCTGAAGTGCTTTTTATGTCTACCCTAAAGCTGGCATAATATTTTTTTGAGCATCTAATGACATTGAAGTCTCCATCTTTGGGATACCATACACTAATGTCTCGTTCCTACAAGATACCTAAAAATCCTTTTGATAGCTGTTCGATGAGATTCTTTAGGGGGCACTTGGAATCGAGCACATAAGCATACGATGAACATAATATCTAGTCTATTTGTTGTTAGATACAGTAGAGAGCTAATCATACCTCTACAGACCTTTTTAGACACTGACTTACCACTCTAATTAAGGTCCATCTTTGTACTTAATGCCATTAGGGTGCTAGCATGCTTGACTTCATCAAGCTTGTATATTTCCAAGAGTTCTTTCACAAACTTACCTTAGTTGATGAGTATGCCATCTTGGCATTGCTTGACCTGAAGTCCTAGGAACAACTTAAGTTCTTTCACCATACTTATCTTAAACTCCTTACTTATCAAATTGGCAAACTCTTGACATAGATTAATATTAGTAACACCAAATATGATATCATCTCTGTAAATTTGAATAATAAGGAAGTCTTCCCCCTTTGTTTAATGACAAAGGTTTTGTTAATTGTTCCTTATGTAAAATCATTTTCCAATAGAAATTTGCTGAGATGTTCATACTAAGCTCTTAGGGCTTGGTTTAACCCATAAAAAGCTTTATGAAGCTTGAAAACATGATTTATACATTCAATATTTCAAATCGAGGGGATTGCTCAACATAGACTTCTTCATTCAGAAAACTATTTAAGAAAGCACATTTGACATCGATATGAGATAACTTGATGCCCATATGAGATTCAAATGCAAGTAATGTGTAGATGGCTTCTAATTTGGCCACAGGTGCAAAGATCTCATTAAACCCTATCCATTCCTCTTAGTTGTACCCATTTGCAACCAACTTGGGTTTGTTCCTAACCACTACTCCAAATTCATCTAACGTACTCCTAAAAACCATTTGGTGCCAAGCATTGGGTGGTCCTTTGATTTTGGCGTGAGACACCAAACTTGCTTCCTCCCAAACTGATTAAGTTTATCTTGCATGGCCAATGTCCAGTTTGGGTCTTCTAATGCCGTAGAATTGTGCTTTGGTTCTATATAAGAAATAAATGAGAAGAAAGCACAAAAATTTCTCAAGGATAAGCGTGCCCTTATACCAGTATTAATGTCAATGAGTAAATTGCCTAAGGGCAGACTTGTATTTTCTTTTAGACACACCTGCAAGAACAAAATTTAAACTTTTTTGCATTCTTTGGTGGCAGGTCTTAATGAAGAAGACAAATGTCTAGTTTTGAGGACATTAACCCTTTAGGTACCCATACTTATATGATCCTTTGGCAAGAGGTCGCTTTATCACTGAATTTTCTTTAGCGCTTGTGACCATTAACAAGTCTAGAGTGACTTGGATGCCTATGACCAAAGTAAATGTGGTTCCTTTGATAAATTATATGACTTTGGTAGTTGTGCACAAGGTTACTGTTTTTGAAACCAGACCTACTTTGTGTTCCTTATGTAATGTCTCTTGAATAAAGAAGTGCTTGTATGACTTTTCTGATTATTTGGGATAAAACCAAGGCCCCCTTTATTAAATGATATACATTGAGATCCAAATAACTGGTCCAAATTCTCTTGACCATTAGTAAGTTTCAAAGAGATTTGTGAGAATCATCACACTTATTTTACAAAATGGTTTTTTGAGTCTCAAGATCGTTGGTTTTAGTGTGTAGATGTTCACAAGATCTGTGCAAGTTCTCATTTTCATTTTTTAGGAATTTATTTTCCTTTCTTAGGGCCTTGATTTCATGTACATGATCTTGTTCATATTTAAAACACTTTAATAGGCATTGAGTTAGATACTCTTTTGTGAAGGCAAGAAGATATTCTAATGTTACCTATTCAGATTCATCACTTTCTCTAGTGTTTTCTCTAGCCATGAGACAGACATTAGTATTTCTTCATCTTCACCTTAACTTTCAAAGCTATCACTATCACCCATGTTGCAACCATAACTTTCTTGGACTTGAATATGGTCCTCTCAATTTTCTTTTTTTATGTTCATATAATCCTTGATCATGTGGCCTTAAAGTCCACAAACATAGCAACGGTTTTGTTTAGTATCAACTTTTGATGCAAATTTACCTTGGGAATTTCTTTCATTCCTCTTTGAGGTTGATCCTTTCCAAATTTCTTTGAATTCTAAGTGCTTTTGGAACATTTTTTCAAATCCTTTGGCTATCATAGCGAATGATTTATTTTCATCATTTTCAAACTCCTCAAGTTGCATCTCAATGTCAGTGGACTTCAATACAATTCTTTGTTCTGGTGGCCGCTTTTCATTTTCTTCCTGCAAGTGAATTTCATGAGTTAGAAGTTTTCCAAGAAGGTTATCTAAACTAAGTGTTTTTAGATCTTGTGCTTCTTCAATGGTTATGACTTTGGGTCTCCATTTGCTTCTTAGAAGACAAAGCATGACTTTTTTTCACCATCTCCTTATTGGTATACGTTTTTCCCAAGGACTTGAGGTTCTTGATTATGTTAGTAAAGCATATATAGAGCTCACATTGATGGACACAGAGACTGATTTTGGATTCACAAACTTGATGAGTCTCTTTGTAGGTAGTCTCCAATATGTCTCAAACTTCTTTAGCTGTATCACATGCAAACACACAGTTAAATTCATTAGAATCAAAACCACAAAATAAAATGTTTAAGGCTGTATAATTTTTGGCAACTTTTTCAATTTCTTTCAAGAGTAAATTCTGATCTAGGCTTTGGAATAATTTTATCTCCTTCCTTCAGAGTAGGCACAAATTCATTTTTGGAGACAATCTCCCAAAGCTCATAGTCGTGGTCCTTCGTGAAAATCTACATAAGCTTTTTCCAATGAGCAAATTTAGAACCACAAAACAAAGGAGATGCAGTAAAAGATCTCCATTGATCAATTTCGGTATTTCTAAAGGAAGTCATGATCTTTTCCACAAGACGACAAGTTAACATGAGTGAATTTACTCTAATACCAATTGAAAAGGTTCCAAAAGTCAATGTTATATTAACCCAGCGGAGGGAAAATAGGGTGATATCTTAAAAATTAACACTTCATAAAAGAATTCAATTAACTTTGAAACTGTACTACCAATGTTAAACGAAACAAACTTGAAGGCTAGTCACCAATGTTGGTAGCACAAAAATACTAAAATGCATAATTAAAATGGGACACAATATAGAACATGTTTATGAGGTTCACCCTTCTTAACAGAGCCCATCACCACATAAGCCACTTTACTTAGGATTTAATCATGTTGACTTCTTGTGCACTTGAGAAGTACACTCAATGCCTTTGGCTTTACACATTGTCTAGTGTTTCTAGCTCACTCGACTAAGCAACCTTAGCTAGCACACTCACTAGGTATTTAACTCTCAATACCTAGCTACCCAAGTACGTTCCCTGACTTACTTGTTACAATTCTCTTTTTTAAATATTCAAATAACTAACAAGTATATAAAAGAGTGTTAAAGATGATTGCGCTTAATTACTTTTTCACGATGTGATTCCTGTGTCTTGATACATGCTTCGGCTCTACCTTTTGTAGAGCAAAACCTTTTTTTGACCATTAGAGTTATGCTTGCCAGATCTTCAATGTTTTCTGTCTAGCATCTAATGTCTCTAACCCACCTTAGTATCTCTAAAAATGGCTCTTGATGAACGAAAATAATGGATCTTGATTGCTGGTAGATAGAGCTTGATTTGATCTCTGAATATCCATGATATCAATCAAAATAATTTACAAATAAACTCAAGATTGATTTACCAAAACTTTCTTAAACTCGGATAACCAAATCTTTATAAAATCTTAGTTTAAAGGTAAGGATAATTTGCATCATAGAATTTTATGCTTTCTAACATAAATAAAGGATGCTTTCGAAACATATTAAACAACAATATATTCTACTGGTATCTAAAAGATAAAATAGGATAATATTATATCTCATTTTATCCAAATGATTTTACTAAATACCAAAGTCAAAAATTTTGACTTTGACATTGAATTCCTACAAGGAGAAGATGAGTTAGTGTAATATAACTCAATGTACTCAAATTGAGCTTTTGTCTTTCATTCAAGACACTCAATCTCCTCGAGTTATGACTTTGTATCAGTTAATGACATTGTCAACGACATTGTCTTCTGACATTCAGAGAGTATTCACTTGAAACAAAAGTGATCTTTACAAAGGCTTGGTCAACATGGAATCCAAGTCCTTAAAGACATAGGAATCTCCTCACCCTACCAAAACTTAATTCAAGTAAATTCAGATGCTTGGTCTCCTTACACCAACCCAATGGGCGGGAATGTGTTCCAAGAAATGAATAAGGGGACATTTAAGCACTAGGCATGCATATGGAGCTTAGAAGAGTGGTGGACATGGTGGAAGCTAAAGCACTATTAATGGCCCTCAAACTCACAGTTGATGTGGGCTACAAGAACATTATCCTTGAGAGTGATGCACTTGTAGTAATTTGCAAAACTTTAGTCAGGGAAGAAATGGCGACTACCATGGATAAGTGGGACTAGGTACCCGGTTGAAATTTTAGGAACTAGACCCGATTGAAACTGGGTCCTAAAATTTGGAACCGATCCCGAACCCGGTTTGAACTGGGTACCCGATTCCCAAGTAAATTTTTTTGTTATCATTTTCCCCCTAATAAAATAGGGAGAGTGACAGATTGAAAGAAGTTGAAAACCCATATCTGAAGCCAAATTCTTAAAAACCAAATTATAAAGTTAAATCAAATACAAAATAACCAGTACAAAAGATTCATGTACTTTAAAATAAACTCAGAGGATTAAAGACAATGTTAATCAGAAACTCACAAATCAAGATTATAAAAAGAATAAGCAACCTAAAAATTATTTTAAAATTCACTTGAAATAGAGAAAGAAAGAGACGGAAACTATCAAAACAATATAAAGGCAAACATGTAGTAAGCAACAAGGCTCATGAGGAGAAGGCTTAAAGTTTGATGGAAGAAATCCATGGCGATCAAGATACATAAAAGTAAGTTGGGGATAAATTGAAAGCAAAAGAGTCAAAGGGTTAAACTGGGGTAGTTGGGTGTCAGTATAAAAGATTCATCACTTGAAGAATAAGGGTTTACCTTTTAGATTTTTTCATCAAAATTCTTTAAATTTTGACCGGTTACTGGGTATTGGGTCCAAGTCCAGGTCCAAATTTTCAGAACCTGATAACTAGGTTCTAAAGTTTGGAACCGGTCCTGAAACCGGTCTAACCAGGTCCATACTCGCTGGGTTCAAATGGATTCTGGATCCGAAACCAAGTACCTGATTTTTTTGTTCACCCTGAGCAACTACTTGTTGACTTAATCTATAATGAGATTAGATAACTTAGATCTTTTTGTGTTTCTTTATTGTGTAATTATGTAGCCATGTCAACAGGGGAGGGAATACTATTGCAAATCTAGTGATAAGATTTCCGCCTACGAGGGGGTAAAAAATAGCAGTATCTAAGCTCCTTTCCCCAAGGTTTTTTAACCTTGGTGTATATTAATATGAAATAACACCCTCATGCCTTGTAGACTCCAAAAAGAAAAAAATATATACTTTTGTTAGTATGTGTAATAAATGAAAGAAAAATAAAGATTATCACTACCAAAAATAGGTCATTCAGCTGCAGAACCAGCAACAGAAAAATACAATTTAGCGACAAAATTTTGAATTCGGCGACAAAGTTGGCACGGAATCGACTTGTCGCATTTTAGTGGTCGTTGAGTCTACAGCGACGGAATTTAGAAATTCCATCGCCACCTGGTGACGGAACCGGCGACGGATAAGCAGAGATGGCGAGAATGGAAGGCGCACAAATTAGCGACGGAATTTTCATTCCATCGCCACCAGTGATAGAAATTTCGTCTCTGACAGCGATGGGATGAAGATTCCAACGCCACATTATTTTTTAATAAAAAGAAAAATTTTGCACGGCGAACTTTCTGTCTCTATTTTTACCTTTTTTAATAAAATTTTTGTTTTCACAATTATTCCAAATTATAAATACATTTCATTTTCTGCAAGAAAACACATTGAGGACAACTCCCTCGATACGAATGCTTCGCTTGAAGTGCTTTCAACAAGTGTCAATCAACAACGAAGCCAACCATCACATGCAAACAAAATTCTTTCAATTGGCTTATCATAATTCATCACAAATTCATACAATGCTTGTAAATATAAGTGTACTTAGCAAATCATGGTCAAGAGCGTAAAATAAAGATAGAAATGCACATATTTGTATAAGCAAGGAATAGAGAGGGAAGAAACAAGCAAGTCAGAATTCAATCATCGAGGTAAGTGTCATCATACTCTTCATGCTTATCCTCATCCTCATTCTCTTTATCGTGTTGTGAGGGGTTAGTGAACGGAGGTTGGGAGCCCGAAATTAGAAGCTTGTTGCATTTGAAAAAAGCCATCATTTGTTGATTCATACTCATCATTTGTTGGCTCATCATTTGGTTGAACTCCTTTAATTACTTACATCTCTACAAAAGCATCTGATATATTTCAACTGGCATAGTAAGCTCACTTCCAACTTGGTTACCGTACCCCATAAATCATTCAACTTCTATTGGGATGGCGCCTAACCTGTATCTGTAAAAAACCATGTATATGAAGTATACATTAGTGACAATGACTTAACTCATCCTAAAGTGATGTTGTGCCCAATTTTTCTATTAATGACTCAAATACAAATATTGTTTAAATTTACTATACCGACTCGCTGAGAGGGAATCCAATGGATCCTTCTGAACATGCATTGTGGGAACTTGGTTAGTTTTGAGAAAAACTAATACTTTGGATCTGGAAATTTTGTAAAGTAAACTATCATCCTATACTCTCAGACTTTAATAAAGAGGTCAATTAGAGCAATTGAATTTGTTAGGAAACTAACACCATCAACTCCAGCTTTATCAAGAAAGTAGATCATTGTCCTCCAAGATTCCCAAGTATCATAATTATGATAATAGCCAATGTTGGCTTCCTAGCACTCATTGAACCATTTTTCTTAAATATGAGAACTTATTTTTTCGTGGATATCATAAGGATATCTTAGGTAATTAACTTGTGATTTTAGAAGGGAAAATCTTTATGTTATTAGGTAGGCAAAAGACAGCAGATCAAAACGTGATCTACTTTTTATATGGAATTCCAAATTATCAATAAGGATTTTACTCATTCTAGTAATAATGACATTTCATTATTCTCCTTTTCTAGCAAGAGTTATACTCTGATGATCACCTTTGATGAGTTCTCAAGTTAAACTGTCTGCCAGAGAGTTCTTTGATCCCTATATATGTTCAATAGAGAAGAAAAACTGCATAAGCCATAATTACCAATGCGGGATTCGCCCTTGCGCTTGCATATTTGATAAATTCTTTTTCAAAAAACCAAGTATTCCTTTGCAATCAGTTCGAATAAGAAAAAGTTTTGGGCTAAAAAGATCAAGAACTTCTCAACTCCCCTTATAACTACAAAGATTTCTTTTTCCATTGTTTGATAGTTATATTCTGCCTTATTAAAACTTTCACTGCAATATTTGCAGAGTTTTTCACCTTTTGTGATTTTGAATACTACGCTCTAGTGTTCATTGCTGGCATCTATATCGAGAATTAAATCATCTCCTTTATTAGGAAAATTAAGAATAGAAAAAGTTTTACACATATTTTTGAGTTTTTGAACGACCTTTGAATCATTAGGCGTCCGTGTCCAACCTACTTCTTTCTTGAGTTTCTACTGTAATGACTTTCTCAATTAAATCTATAATGAAATCAGAAGCATAGGTAAGGCATTCAAGGAACATTTCTAATTGCTTCATATTCCAATTTGTTCAGGGAAATTCTCTATTTTTTCCAGAATATACTTTTATACGATGATTTGTCCAGCTTTTATCTCTAAGCTTAGGAACTCAATTTCTTGTTCAGGATAAAGGTACTTATTCTGAACAAGTATGATATCATGATCAATGCATCTTTGTGTGATAGCTAAGACATCATCTTTGTGATATTCTATTATTTTTTGGAAAAGATAAGGATATCATCAATGTGAACTAGACAATAGTGATTAAGATCGATAAACATGTTATCTATTCTTCTTTGGAATATTTCAGGTGCATTTTTAACACCAAATGAAGTTACTACCCATTCATAATGTCCTTTTGGAGCACTAAATGCAGTTAAAAGAATAATAACCTCATCCATTTTTATTTGCTAATAGTCGCTTTTGCAATCACTTTTGAGAACCAAGAAGAGCCTTCAATTCTATTGAAAAGGGTTGCTTTGTTAGGAATGTAATAATTATCAAAGACAGTATTATCATTAAGCTTTTTGTAATTGATTACTATTCTTGATTTTTCTCACTTTTCTTCAGCATGATTTCTTACCATGAAAGCGGGACTAGTGTGAGGACACTTGCTATTCCTGTTTAATTTTTTATCCAGAAATTCTTTGGTTTGTTTATCAAATTCCTAGATATCCTGCGTGTATACACTATTTGTTTGACTTGAATAATAGTATTGGAATTTAACAAAGTGAATTTTGCAAACGTCTTATCTTTATCCCAACAATTTACTGGATTGTTAGAGTAGAGTTCTTTGCATAATTTTCTATAGCTCATGTTGTGCAGACATTACCTTCTCACCATGCTGGCTGCATGCAAATTTAATTTTCTGATGAGTGTAAGCTTTGCTTAATTTTTCAATAGGACTAAGTGACCATTGATTGTGAATATTATTTGATTTAATAGTCTATGTTCATGGAGAATATAGTCTCTAAAAATAATTTCCAATAATTATATCATGAGATGGTTGATTAGTAGCCCATAAAACTGGTTTAATGTATTGGACTCCTCCTAATTCTATGAATCCTTCTATAGCTTCATTGTGACTCATATGGTTATTATCAATTATCCTCATTAGCTTGTAAAGGATTTTTAGCTCTTTTCCACATAAACTCTGGAAATAATGATCTTTGTTCAAAGCATACAGAACAACCACTATCTATGTAGGCACAAAACTCATATTTATTATATCCCTCTAAGCATACGTTTATTAGGATATAGTTGCTATTAGGATTGGTGTTGGTAACTTCATAGCATATTTCTATAGTTATATTTTTGACTAATTCGTCCTCATAAATTGGCTCACTAACAGTTCTTGTGTTGTACCCAATGACTTTTCTATCTAGACTCATACTTCTATCTACACTATGCCTTGCTAGTTCAAAATTCATTCCACTCATTTCACTGGTCATGCTAACTATATCATCTTCTTTAAGCTCTTCTTTAGCTGAAGAAGATCATTCTCCCCATTCTGATCTCGCACTCATACTTCTTAATAATTGGAGTTTGATGGTGATTTTACCATTCTCATCAAATTTTATCACATTTTTCTTATTGATTTCTATAGGGTTGGCAAAGTTAAATATCTGCGACCGATCAATTTTTATCTCCAGTGGATTGGATTTAATCTTCTAGATCTTTTAGGGGTATGACTTTTAAATTTTTCTTCCTCTATCGTTGTGACCTTAGTCTTTGGATCTATAGTATTATCTAGTTTATAGATAATTTTTCAAAATATTCTTAATGGATATTCTCCTCTTTTCATATCTATCCCAACTGATTTTATCTTAAAGCATAAAAAATTTTTGATAGATTCATCTTTTAAGTTCACATAACATCCAGGCCAACAATTGAATCCTACTTATCCATTATCTAAATTAGTCTTAATCCCTATGATAATTTGATTATTGAATTTGGTATGCCTAATATCACAAAGTAAAGCATAAGGGTCAATATCTTTGTCATAATATTGTAATGAAGTGATTTGAACTTGGACATTTTCAACATGGATATACCTATACTTTCTATCTTTGTTATGCTTAAGAATTTTTTTCAATTAATGAGATTAACTTCTCCCACATTATACTCACAGTCTTTTATCTCTAAGTCCTCTCAACATCTCGTATACATATCTTTAATTGAAAGATGGATTTTTTATAGATCATATCTTTCTTAATTATAGGAAGGACCCAATCTTCTTTGATTTGGTCGTGATCATTGTCTACAGCAAACTCTTCTCCTTGAAAATCATAAAGACCAATTGAGCTACTTTTCATCATATGACTTGTTTCTTCATAATCACTTTTCTTATTCATTGTCCAAGATAATTTCAGCAATTCCTTTGTTGTTATTTAGGGCTAGCTTTAGTGCCTTATATTCACTAATCTCAACATAATCGAGGCTACTCAAGGTTTCAATAAGCTTGTATTCTTTCTATTTTTGTATTCATTAGCATAACATCCTACTTATCTGCACGCCTAGCATTTGCAATTGTTTTTTCTTACAGGACAATAACCTGCTTTCCTTAAAAATCTACGTTTTTAATGACTTGGTTTATTATAATATTTTCTTCTATATTTCTCTTCGCTTTTCTTATTAAAGCTCTTTTTCTTATAAAATTTTCTTTTTCTTCTCCTTTCAGTTTCTTTTCCTCATTGGTGAGGTGAATGCCAACAAGTTAGGAATTGTTTCTTAATTTTCTTTTATTTTTGGAGATCAAGATATTGATCATTAATCCATTTTCTTAAATAAGAGATTATTGAACCAAGGATATTAATAACATCTGCTCATTCAAGCTATGTAATGTGTTTTTTATTAATTATAGAATTTATCAGGTGTGGCAACTTATCATAGAACATACCAAGATTGATTTAATTATGCCCACTTTTGTAATAATATTGACTAAATTCAGCAATAAAATTTTTCAGATATTTCATATCCCATTATTCTATATTATTAATCCTTCTCTGCCATTCTCTTGCCTTTTCTTCAGAATTAATTTTAACTCCAATAAACTCAATTTTAATTTTCTTACATAAATTTTTGAACATTGCAGCTGGTGTTTTCATCATTCCTAATGTATTTTTACCACCTTCATTTAATGAATCATACCAATCAACTACAGTACTAGAAAGGCTATGTTTCATGTAATTTAGGAAATTTGCAGCAGTCTATATAGAGTTTAGGTTTAAGACACTATTTGTACCTCTTTTCAGATGTTTAAATATTTCTTCTCCATTATGAGTTCCATATATGTTTAAGATGCATCCTGTTCGAGCAATTAGAGTAAAGCTAACTTCTTCAAAGGTTGTAGTTTTCATTGAGATAAACCTGAAGGAAAAATTGATTGTACGTCCTGCTGGAACGTACTTTGATCTTATAAAATGAGTATTTATTCTAAAAGTTTCATCAAATTCTTCAAGTTTAGGAATAACATTGTTAACCAGATTGGTCTAAATCTCACCTAAGTCGAGTTCTTCTTTAATTTCATTAATCTTATCTTCAACCGCTATTTTACAATTTTTTATCCAATTTTCTTCTAATTTCTTCCAAAGGTAACACATTAAGATCCTCTAGTTTAATAAGGTTCATCTACTGCTATATTTCTTCTTCTAATTGAACACTATTAGTTTTTTCATTATCATCAGATAATACGCCATGTTTATCACTAATTGCACACATGATGTTGTTTAATTCTTCTAAATTTTGTTCTTTCTCGAACATATTCTATAGTTCTTTAAGAGTATACTGCTTATACTCCAACCTTTTCTTCTTTTTTTGCTTTTTTAGTCAATTTTTCACTTAATTTTTCATTTACTTCTTTGTAGATTTTTATGTCATGCAAAGGAAAATAATTTTTGTTCTTTGGGTTGTGGAAAGGATATTTATGCTGAAATGGTATGCTAATCCTAAAAATAGCTTTTCCACTACACCTAACTTCGTTAATAGAGAAAGATGAATTACAGATAATTGCTTTTAAGCTCCTTGACTTCAGTCTTAATTTTAGCTAATTCTACTTTTAATTCTAAAATTATATCAGTGATATAGTTTAATTGAGCCGCCTCTGAGGAAATGCCTTCCCAGTAGTGAACAATGTGAGAATAATTCAGACCTGGGCAAGCAGGTGATGGTTCCAGCATTAATCACAATTGATTAGCTTAATTAATCATTAATTAACTTAATTATCTTTATTATTTTTAGTCACGTGGCTCTGATACCTGTTGAAAAAGGGCCTTGAGTAGTACTTATAGGAAAAATTACATATGCACAAATTTTAGATTTTCGAAAGTAAGTTTTTAAGGGCTTGGGCTAAAATGCAAAAATGAAAAGTTTAAGGCTAAAATAAAATGAAAATAGTGAAGGTCCCCTTAAAATATTTTCCATAGAATATTGACCCTTTTAAATATATTCTAATAATATGATCTTCTAATTATAAATTTCGCATAAAGTAGGGTATCTGATAGTAATATTTCTTTTTTATTTTGTTGTCAGGCCTCTATTTGGGTGCCCAAAAAAATGTTTTATCTCAAATAATATTTGTTGAAAATAAATATTTTCTTCTCATAGTCGTATGTATTCTAGAAAGATTGATCTTGAAAACGTATTCACTATTGAGTTTATTTTAGAGATAGCTCTACAAAAACAATATGTTAACACATATCCCAGCCTAGATAAAATGATCCATGACTCGAAACCCAAATCGAATGACCAGGGCCCATGTTCGGTCCAACATCTGAAATAAGCTCACACCAAAATGGGATTGAAATCTGAAGTGACCCGAACCGAACCATACACGACCCCAAATTTCCAACAAAGTTGCTTATTTTTTCATGATAAGCTTATTGGACCAAGACTCAGTAGACCCAAAATTGACCCGAACCAAATTTCACTCGGCTCAAACTGAACTGATCCGAAATATCGTTTAAACCAAAACATGATATAATCCGAACTTAATCCTATCTATATCAGAATTGAATGATCCATTTATCAGGTCTATACTTACACCTTTTGGAAAATCATTATATACCATCATCATTTATTGACAAGAGATGTAAGGTGACTAGAAAAGGGCCTCAGGATTTATCAGGTAAAAAGAAATGAAAATTAATAGGGCATACCTATATTGTCATCTAAGGTACTGCCCTTTCCACCGGTCCGTCAAAAAATTTATTTAAAAATTTGTATTAGAATTCTTAGAACTTTTAAAATATCATACATCAATAATTGTTGAAATATCTAAAGCATTAGAACGCTGAATATAGGAAAGCCTTTATATGAAAAAAAAAAAAAAAATTTCTAAACACTCCGTGACTCCGCAGTCACAAAAAAAATCTCAGCACTCGCTAAAAACTTTCCCATTGGAAAATGCAAATTAGAAACTAACCCCTTTTTCCCCTATCACAAGGATTTTTGAGTTGTTGCAATATTAGTAGAGCTCGTAAAAATTCAAGTTCAGATTGGATTCGGATCGGATAAATAAAATAATATCAAAATTTAGATAAGAAAATAACTAATTTTTTCTGTTCAGACAATTCGAACAACGCTAAATTCGGATCAACATTGGGTTCGAACAATAAAAATTTAAAAAGCATTGTGTCCGGATTTAAAATTTGGACAAAAAATCTATAACTGTACTCAATTTTTTCAAATCAGATAATTCGATATTCGAATCGGATAATTTTTTGCCAGTTCAAATATATTTATTATTGGTACACTGTACACACGATGACAATTCAAGGAGGTGGACCAATTTCAGTATTCAAAGGAGAACATCACCCATTAATGGTGACAATAATGAAGTCCATGTTTAGTCAGGCTCTTAAAGGACGATCAATTACTCTTCATAGCTTCTGCGGCTGGTCGATTCCTATTTCAAAGGATATTAATTAATTATACATTTGCATCACGTTGCCGTACTTATGGCACCATCACAATTTTGTGCTCTGGTAAAGGTTTAAGGATACTAATTGAGAAAACAGGTGACGACAAGAATTGTTGAAATACGTATACATCTCCAACTGTTGTTTTATTCTTACATCATCAACGCTTTGAAAAAAAAATGATGAGAGTTACCAATGAAAAATTGACATTTTCTTTAGAATTTTCCTCATTTTAAAAAGGCTGAAGCTACAAGGAAAAAGGAGAACAGAAAGTAAGAAATAAAGCAGTAAAAAGATATCCTAAAGTTCATCATAAAAAATGAAGAGTAGAGACCTTCGAAAGTTCGAAGCCACTTTAGAAGAGGTACAGTCTTGTATTTTTCACAAAGCATCGATATTAGGGAGTATGAGTTGTAAAAACACTCCAAGAACTAACCTAGGCAAAGTGGAGACAAATAATTCAAACAATTTTAATAATACAATAAGCACAGAAAAGTTTGTTGATTTCGCAAGGGATCTAGAATTGCCCTTTCTATCGGAGATGAATCTAGATCTATAGTAAAATAGAATTACTTGAGGCGCTAAAAAGAAATTTAATGGAAGCTCACAACTTGTTTGATGGTGAGGATAGTCCACTGGGGTTTACATAGTTCTTGCAATGCCTTTATAGAGTTTTTTTGGGAAGCAAGACGACCAATTAAGCTTGTTGCTACTACTAATTCATGAAGTTAGACTTGTTCTGGGGATCATATGGAGCTATGGAAGGTTAGATAAGAGCATATGCAATGGCGATCCATATATTTGGATCACAAGTAGCGGCCCACACCTCTACATTACCTCATAATCCAACTTTTTTTCTCTTCTTTACATCTCTTGGATCATCAACTTAGATCACCAAATAAAATAATGCAAATGGACTCCACCACAAACATATTAATTGGTTGTAGACTTTTCTTTTGTGTATTTGTGTGAATAATTGTAGATTACTTATGACGATATTTGGTATAAAAATTAAATAATTCATCTATAATAATGAAATTTTTTTATAAAAAAGACTGTCACATAATGTAATATAATAAAGGAAGAAATCTCTTCTTTTATTTGGTTTTAGACGCTTATTTTGTATATTTGTATAAATAATTGTAGATTACTTATTTGACGATATTTTCCCAAAAATTGAATAATTCACCTATAGTAATGAAAATTGTTTTTTACGTATGATATCAAACTAAAATATTAAAGGCTTGAATTTAAAAAAAAAGAACACAATACGTCTATATACCATAAAATTAGAAAATAATACAATAGTTGGACTAAAAAAATTAATAATACAAATACAATAGTTCAACAAAAAAATTACAGTACAAGATGTCATTTACGACCTACGTCTATGTCGGCTCCACATTTCTTCAACCAAATCTGCCTAGAGATGCGCATGCGTTTTGGGGTCTCGAACTTTTATTGTTCTACATAGGTAAGTCTCATACTACGGATGAACGTTCCGTCGAACAGTAAGCTCTGGATAGTACCATCCACTTGCTCGTAATCAAACGCAAGGTCGTACGAATCTCGCTCATCCTCAACAATCATGTTGTGGACTATTACACATGCTTTCATTATCAACTACATGACTTTCTCCTTGTTATGATTTTCTACAAGCATACGGTTTATTGTCGTAACACTTACGAGTGTCGATCCACAAAGATGGTTGTTAAATTCGATTCGTAAAAATTCTAAGTTAAATTAAAACTTGAAGCTAATTAACTGACTCCAAGGTTAAGTTATTCCACAATTAATTAATAGTCTAAATAAATAAGATTAACTCATGTAATTGTGAACCATGTTCTATCAAAGGCCAACATCAAGAGCACCAAACTGCAAACAATTTTAGCCCATCAACAATTTGCCGTAATTGTCCCTTTAGACAGAACACCAAATTCAGCCTAATTTCCATCGCAACACAGCAATCAAGAACAACCCAGAACTGAGTTTAGCCATGGTGAGCACCGAATTACACTGAAATAGGAGAAGCTACAAGCCTTTAACGAAAGTCGGCCAATGAAACCAATGAAAATCCAAACCAAATCGTGAAGTTAAACGCGCTCTCAATCAACCAACGGCTTAAGACTAATAACTTGAAATTCTTGATTAAATTACTCAAATCGAAAACTTGAAGTTCTTGCTTCAGGGAATGAAAGAAAATAGTAGGAAAATTAAAACTAAAGCCTAATTCTGAAACTAAAACGAATGAAAAATGGAAAGAGCAAT
>NCQV01089163.1:0-11540 GCA_002740545.1 Lophocereus schottii | reverse complement strand
GAGGATATTTTGATAAGAGTATAATCTTAAGCAATATCGGGCCTTATTGGAGCGAGCCAGAAGAAGTACTTGGCATAAGAATAGAATTAATCTGAGCAAGTATTATGAAAGAAATTCAAGGCCATGTTAAGGTGAGATGAGGCCGATAAAAAAGTTATGTCATCAAAAGTAGGAGACAATCACAGCTTTAGATGGGGCAAAAAGTACGTTGGGCAAATCACACCTCCTCAAAAGCCACTTGGGGAAACCCAGAAAGAGATGAAAGCTAAATATCCACATTTATTTGTGATATCAGTACATATTTTCACAGAACTCATAAGTTTCGAGGATGAAACTCTTTAAGGGAGGAAGACTGTAATATCCCGACTCTAGCCCATATTTATCTAAATTATCTTTATTTTCATGATTATTTATTTAACCAAATCATGTTTATTAATTCAAATACACCCAATTTATTTATTTAGCAAATTACAATTTGCTGGGTCCCACTTTGCACTTCAGGTTTTAATTATCATAAAATTTCAGGTGAATCGATAGTAAACCTCGATAATTATAATTTTAGAATTCATTATTATTATTATTATTATTATTATTGTTGTTGTTGTTGTTGTTGTTGTTGTTGTTGTTGTTGTTGTTGTTGTTGTTATAACCTCACCAAAAAAAAAAACTTCAAGTTATGAACAATTTCAATCGCGTAAAGTGAATTTTTGAACCAAACCAATTTCTACCCTACAAGCATTACTCCCATTTATTTGACAAGTCACCATTACAACGTCTAATATTATTGTATTAAGCTTACTTTTGCTGGATTAAATCTTAACCAAGTAATTTTGGAGTCATTTCATCCAAGTAAATCTTAAAGTTTCAAGACCCTTTCTTTCTCTTCCTCTCCCCCTCTATTGGACTGCCTTATCTAGTTGTAACTACCATCCACCACATTAGCCACTTGCCGCCATCCCTTGGCCACCAGGCAGTCACCCACAGCCACCCTAGCCACCCCCATACTCCCACAAATATCCAACACCACTTATACCTCTTTTTTAAGCATCAAAGTGAGTAACACCCTAACCCTATCTTGTTAATTTTGCTTTTATCTTGGTTTTGATTCTTGTTCTTATTGTTTTTAGTGGTTGATCATGTTGTTTTGATAGAAATAAGAGTTACTTTGGATGTTTTAATTGATGGATAACTTGGATAGTAAGTAAAGGTTGAGGTTGATTATGTTCATGCAAGCTTAAGTTAAAACCATGTTTGTGGATTGATTTGTAATTGATTTGGTGATCTTTAGCATTATTCATGATTATGATGGAGTTGTTGTAGTTTTGGGTGGTTTTAGATGAGTTGAAGGTGAATCCAAGTAAGCCACAAACTAGGCTTTTAATCATTGAGCAAGGTTTAACCTTCCTTTAATAGCAAGCATGTTATTAGTGTATATTTGATTGCATAATGATCTTTGATATATATGATTATGTGGTGACATTGCGTGTGATGGTTTTGGATGGTGATGGGAAAGACTAAGACTTTGTTACATGAGTTTAAGGAATAATTTTAAGTGAGGATTTATGTAAAAAAAGAGGAGAAAGCAAAAATAGTGAGGGCTAAAAATGGCAGAAAATAGGGTTGAATTTGAGATTAAACAGGCAATGATCAAACCACCCAAAAATTGTGATTTTTGGTGGGTAGATAAATCATTGTGTTAGCTCTCAAATATCTTTTAACTCGTCTTAATTTGAGTTCTATGGAAAAAGTTATAATGTTTTACCAGAACTGCGTAGGTTAGATCAAAATTGGTATACTTTTGTTCTAGCTCCATTTTGGGAATGCTATGGTGGGAATCATGCTTAATGCTCTAAATAAAAGTTTTTTGGGACTTTTTAAGCTTTTGATATTGGGGTACTGGGTCTCAATTGGAGATCGAGAGACTAAGTTATGAGTCATTCTTTCCAAGCCCCTGTTATGCTCTTACTTTTCCTTTACTAAAATATTAGCTATGAAATAAATACCTGTCGATTTTATTTGGGTTTTCAGCTCGATTTATGGGAGAAAAGAAGAGAAATATGCATTTTGGGAGCTTAATTATGAGTTTTGAATCACTTATGGATATTACAAAGAAAGTACTAAGTTTTGGGAGTTCAATAGCTTTTACTGGGATCAATAATCTATTTGGGATGAAGAACTGTATTTAATGGACTTGTGAATGAAATATGAAAAGTGGGAAGAATTTTCGACTCAGAAACCATATTTATCAGACTAGGTTATTGCAGTTTATGCTATTTTGGACCAAGATATCTCTCTCTTGGCCTCAAACCTCTATTACTCACTCAATTCATAATGTATCAAACGTATTTATCAAGCCAATCTAGTGTGCTCACTGTTCTCTTGAACCAAGCCGTACATCAACAACCCTTAAACTCGTATCGGTAACATATCTCAGAAAAGGCCAAAACCACTCTCCTATTTGTCACCATCAATGCATTTTCCTTTGTGATCTTATTTATCTCATTGTGGTATATTTTACTTTCATTTACTTTATATCGGATTTAATTACTTTTATTAATTGAGTTTTGAAGTTATATTGAAATGCTGAAGTTATGTATAGCATTTAATTACTCAATTTTCATTTACTGGCTACACATACCTACAATGACATTTATGAAACAGAGTTGAGGCCTAGTTATCATTCCCCATTATGCATAAGTGTTATCAAGTCAGAACATATTTATCAAGTCAGATGACATTTATGCGATATATGACATTTATCAAGTCAGATGACATTTTTAAAGACTCAAGACATATCCATTGCCTATATCTTCGGAAAACAGAACATGTTTATCAAGTTACAACTCTTAATGAGTTTCTCAACGAATCAATTTATACAGTGATTTTTCACTTAGCTTGTGACCTAGTCAGTTATTATCTATAGGGCGTCAGCCCATTATTTACCTGCACGCCTTCAGGCCAAGTCTTGATCAGATTGGTAGGTATACACTATGTATAGATTATATCATTGCAAGGGGTTCACATCTAGGTAATAATGAGCAATTTAGTTCTATATTACTTTTATTTTCATTGTTATTGCGAACTAAATGAATTACAAATATGCTCATTTTGCAATACAGGAATGCATGTATTGAGTTTTAGCTCATATTTTTGAATTGTTTTCATGTTTTTCATTTTAAGTGATGAAGTATCACATATAGCTCCATTTAGCAAGCCCCTTTGGGAGTTATCAGTTGCTCACAGTGGATTAAGCATAGCATGAAGGTTGGGTAAAACCTCAAGGACAAGATGAGTTTATTCTCAATGTACATGTTTAAGGTTGGAGTGCAGGATGACTCTTTGTATGAATATGTTGATGGTATTGAAGTTAGATCACCGTGGTTTTTGACTTAAATTATTTTAAGTTTAATGTTTCTTGTGTTTACTATCGTGAGTTGGCAGTAATGGGTAGTCTCTGTTAGCCTTGTCCTATTTGGGATAGTGGTAGCGCATTCAATCATTAAGTCTTCTGCTGTAATTTTTCGCAAATCATGTCATCAGCATTTTGGGGGCATTACAGGCCAATTGACGTTAGGTAGGGGCAAAACATCTGTAGCATCTATCCCTGTTAATTTACCTAATGGAGACAAGGTGGTTGCAAGCATGGAAGGGAGTATAAGCTTAAAATAAACTTGGATAAAGTCCTTTATATGCCAAATTTTTCATGCAATCTTGTCTCTGTAGCATAACTAATTAGAGAATTACGATGCATTGTGATATTTAACGAGGATTATATAGGACTATATCAGGAAGAACCCAATTAGAGTGGGTAGATTGCGGGAAGGAATCTACTATATTAACAAGCTCGCATCGTGAACAACTCAAATCAATGAGGTAGGCTCTTACAATTTATGGAATTTGCGCCAAGCACACCCCTTAGATAAGTTTTATCTTTGTTACCTACAAGTCTTAATATTAGTAGTGGTAGGAACAAAGAAGCCTGTGATATTTGTTTTCATGCCAAACAAACATGTACTCAATTTGTTACTAGTCAAAGTCATGAAAAAAAATTATTTAGATTGATACAAGTCTTCTATGATGCCCAATATTTTTTTTTCCCATTATCGATGATGCTAGTCGAGCCACATGGTTTACATGATAAGGGAAAAGGGGGAAGCCTCAACTCTATTACAAAATTTTGTGATCATGGTGAAAACCCAATTTGGAAGAGATGTGAAAATAACTCGAAGTAATAATGGTCTTGAATTTCTCTTCACGCCCATGAAACAATCCTATCTGCAAAAAGGTATAATACATCACATGAGTTGTATAGAAACCCTATAACAAAACGGACAAGTTAAAAGAAAACATAGCTATGTTTTAAATGTGGCTAGGGCTTTACATTTTCAAGCTCATTTGACTATTGATTTTTAGGGGTAAAGGTGTTCTCACCGTGACATACTTAATTAATAGAACACCTAGCAAACTACTAGATGGAAATACTCCCTACGAGGTCTTGTTCAATGCTCATCCTTCACGTGATCACATTAAAATGTTTGGATGCCTCTACTATGTTTATGCTAAGCCAAGGTCTAAAGATAAGTTTACCCCCCAAACTCAAAAATGTATTTTCATAGACTATCCTTATCGGAAAAGTGGTTGGAAGGTTTATGACTTGGAAACCAATGAGATCCTCATTAGCTGAGATGTGGTTTTCTATGAAAATGTAATCCCTTTTCTCACACATAAGAACAAACAATCCGAGGCAGATAGACTAATTGGAAATACGAGCGGTGTTGATGCTACCTGTTTGCATGGTTGGGGTGTATTTGAGGATGACAATGGTAGAGCTGGAATTGTTGACTCTCTTGAAGAAATGGAGTTGCCAACAGGCCCAAGAGAAGTAGAGGGCACTCAACCTATGGAGCCCATGCTTGCGGCTGTGATTGGGTTGCCTGATCCAAGCACAGACCGGTCCTCTGCACCCACTGGGCCGTCTAGCAATGCTAGCCCATAGGAGACTGTGACTGGCACAACACCCAGTAGTACCTCATCTGCTGTTGGGTTATTGCATCACTTAGGCCCACTATCTGGGCCTGTAGAACATGTGTCTAAGTCTAGTGGGCTGCTAGCATCTACCAAGGCTGAGCAGTCTTCAGACAGGGGGGGACTTCTACAACAAGATTAGTCCCATAGCCATGATAATGTTTGGCCTCCTAGATCTAAACAAGCTCTGTCACACTTGAATGATTATTTTTGTTACAACGTTCAAGCGTATGACTCCTCTTTTGCATTCCCCTCTCACACGGCTCTTCAGGTACTCCTTATCCTCTTGTCAATTATATTACTTGCACTAATTTTTTAAAAAGCCATAGCACTTTTCTTGCCACTATTACACGGGTCGTTGAGCCCAGGTACTACCATGAGGTGGTTAAAGACTCTCATTGGCGATAAGCTATGATGGAAGAAATTCGTGCTCTAAAAGAAAATAAGACATGGGGTCTTAAAGAACTGCCTCTGGAAAAGAAAGCCATCAGCTGTAAATGGGTTTATAAGGTCAAATACAAGTCTAACGGTACCATTGAATGATTCAAGGCCCGCCTTGTGATCCGCGGCGATTGTCAGCAGGAAGGATTTGACTTTAATGAAACTTTCACTCCAGTGGCCAAGGTATCCAGTGTGAGAACTTTCTATCAGTCGCAGTAGCACAAGGATGGGAATTACAACAACTAGGTGTCAACAATGCATTTTTACATGGAGATCTTGATGAAGAAGTTTATATGCGCTTACCACTTGGCGTTACAGTTCCTTTACCAAAGTGTGCAAGCTCCATAAATCTCTTTACAAATTACGCCAAGCTCCTCACCAATGGTTTGCCGAGCTCTCATCTACCCTTCTTGCCTATGGATTTGGTAGATCCTATGCTGATTACTCTTTGTTAACATATTGGAAAGGTATAGTGTTTTTGGCACTTCTCGTTTATGTTGATGACATCATTCTGACCGACAATGACTCACAGGCTTGTCTTGCATTCAAAGCATACCTAAATGCTTGTTTTTGGATTAAGGACTTAGGTCCTTTGAAATATTTTTTTGGGTGAAGTGGCACGAGGCCTATGTGGGCTCTTCTTATGTCAATGAAAATATGCCCTTGAGATAGTAGAGGAAAGTGGTCTCCGGGGCAGTTTATGGGCTCTTCTTATGTCAATGAAAATATGCCCTTGAGATAGTAGAGAAAAGTGGTCTCCTGGGCAGTAAACCTTCTCCTTTTCTCATGGAAGAAAATCATAAGCTCGCACTTGCGCAAGGACGAGTTAGATGATTCGAGTCGGTATCGATGTCTGGTGGGTCGTCTCATTTATCTTACTATCACGAAACCTGAACTATGTTATGCCATTCACATCCTATCCCATGTCATGGAAGTGCCAAAGCAAGAACATTTTGAGGCTACTCATCGAGTTCTCTAGTACCTAAGGGGTACCCTAGGATATGGCATTTTACTTAGGTCCCATTGTTATCTTCAGATTTATGCCTATTGCAATGCTTATTGGGGCGCTTGCCCATTTAGCAGGCGGTCCATCACTGGGTACCTGGTTACACTAGGTGGTTCTCCTATCTCTTGGAAGACTAAGAAACAAACCACAGTTTCTCGCTCATCTGCTGAAGTCGAGTATCGCTCTACAGCAGCAACCATCAGTGAGTCAATCTAGCTCAAAGCCTTGGTTTGCCTCTCTTGGGGTTTTTCATACATCCGCTGTGCAACTCTCCTGTGATAGCCAAGCTGCTCTTCACATTGCTAAGAACCCAATGTTCCATGAGCACACGAAGCATATTGAACTCGATTGTCATTTTGTGTGGGAATGGTTAGAGACATGAGACCTTAAGTTTTCCTACATTCCAGCCACACAACAACGTGCTGATATCTTCACAAAGGCCCTTGGACAAAAATAGTACACATATTTATGGGGTAATTTGGGCATGATTGATGCCTACACTCCAACTTGAGGGGGAGTATTATGAAGTCTCGTTGAAGATATGTTAATAATATCTTAATCCAATATTTTGTAATATCTTATCGATATAGTTAGATATTATTTTATCTCTTTAGGTTGTAAATATATTTCCTTATCACTCCTGAAATCATGGGAGTAGTTTTATATTCACTAGAGTATACATGTTTGAGAATCAATAACATGAACAGCCAAGGAGAATTTAGCTACCAAATGCCTCCCTCTTTAGCCTTTCTTATTCCTTTCCTTCCTTTACATCCCCCATCAAGTTGATTGAAGATTTCGTTTGAGATGTGGAAGAATCAATGTCGACTAAAGTTCATATGAATAATCAAAAAAAGATTCACAATTTTCTCTGAATCATTGTTTGTATCCGTTAGATCATTCAAGTTCACTTCTTACCGCAAGATTAGTAAATGGACAAAACTATGATTCCTAGGAAAAGGCTTTAGAGTTTTCTCCAATCACAAAGAAGCTAGGATTCGCATACAACACTTTTCATAGCCTGCTCTTGACTCTCACATTTTTGATATGTGGATGCAATGAAATAACATGGCAATTTCATAGATTTTACACTTGGTTGTGAAAGATATTGCTGACAACAAAACTACGAAAGAAGTTTAGGCAAAAATTAAGGAAAGGTATTCTCAAGTTAATTGTGCCAAAATTTTTTCAATCTTTAAAAGACCTTTGTGTTTTAAGCCTAAATAATCTTTCTATTGTTGATTGGTACAATAAGATCAAGATCATATGGGATGAGTATATGTCTATGATGACTATACCTTCTTATACTTGTAGGAAATGCACTTGTGATGTTGGAAAAGAAAAAAACAATTCCCATACTGCCCCCTCATGGAAATATGTTGATGGTGTCTTCTACTCATAGCATGAATCAACTACATCAACTATTGCTTTAGAAGGAAAGGTAGAAGAATATTCAAAGTTCTACTTTAGTTGCTCAAAATTTAGCTACCTTAGCATCTTACGATCATAATATAAGCAACAATTAGAGAAACAAGTTTACTTCTAAGGAGTCAAAGGGTAGATGAATCCAATACTTTTGTGACTATTGCAAGATCCCCAGGAACACTACTAAGAGATGTCTTAAGATCCATGGTTATCCATCTTATTCTAGAGGAGATGGGAGAAGTGAATGAAATGTGATGCTTATTACTCAGCATGATGAACGATTACTTTCTCAGCCTTCACTCGCTATGGAGTCACCTATTTTCACATATGACAATATGAAAAGCTACTTGCTTTTATTAATTAACACTCTATCTATTCAGGATCATCATCTTAACCCGTAGATTAAGGGAGCTTTGCTAACAGGCAAATAATTTTATCTTTTGTCTTTTGTGGTTAAAATTCATTGGATTATAGATAATAATGCCATAGACCACATTATTCCTTGCTTGCAGTATTTTTCTTCATATAGAACCGTACATGAGACATATATTACCATGCCTAATGGTGGTAAGTACAATGGAATGTATTAGGACTGTTATGCTATCTAATGGGTTGTAGAATCCATTATGTATTCCCAGTTTTCCATTTTAATCTCTTATCTACTAGTGGATTAACTATGCAATTACATGCCAAGATAGTTTTTACTAGAGATAATTGTCTCATTCATACCTCTTCAATGAGAAGAGTGTTTGGCAACTTGGGTTAAGGTCTATACTACTTGGATTGCAACTCAAAGGATGTTGTTACTGGATAGTTTGTAGCTTTTGTTGCCAAATTGGATATGTGTCAACTGTATAGATTCGATCATTTGCCTTTTAATCAATTAAGCATGTTCTAGATATAGATTGTAATAAGCCTATTGACAAGTTTCTCAAATATATCCTAAAGGCAAAAAAGCTTGGTTTGTTTTGCCTACTGGCAGTGTGTAAAGTCTGTATTTACATATGGATTTTTAAGGACCTTATAAGCATGGTTTTTCTCAACTATTTCTTATCAAATATTAGATTGAGTGTCTATTGCATGTTACTTATCTGGTTAATAGGCTACCACATTATTTACACCATCATTCCCCTTAAGAGATTCTTTATGGACAAGTGTCTTCCTGTGCTCATTTCAGAAGTTTTGCTTACTTGTGTTACATTTTCACACATAATCTGGCTAAAAACAACTTTGCCTTTAAACCTCATATGAGAGTTTTTTTTTCCCTATGTGCTAAGAAAGGTTATAGGTGTTGGATCTTGAAACCAATACCATGTACTCTAGGATAGATGTTCTTTCTCACAATGGATATTTTCCTTTTCATCACATGTGCCCTACCAATGATATATCACTACTTGTTCTACCTATTGAGCATAGTCGTATTTCCCCCCTCATGAATTCCACTCATTGTATCTGATGGCTCACTTGAAAGATATAAAGCTAGACTAGTCATAAGGGGCAATAATCAAAATTATGACATTGACTATCATGAAACTTTATCTGCTAAGATGTTTATTATTGGAGTTATCTTAACATTAACGGTAGAAATACATTGTCATATGCATCCATTGGATGCCGATAATGCATTCCTTCATAGTGACCTTGATGAGAATATTTACATAAGAGTACCTAGGGGTATTCCTAACCCTACAAATTAAGTATGCATGCTTGTCAAGTCCTTTATAGCCTTAAACACGATTTGAGACAATGGTTTGTTAAGTTCTCCTCTACTCTTGAGTTTAAAGGTTTTCTCCGAATACAATAATGATTATTCTTTGTTCCTTAAAAGGTCAAGAGATGATATCACTATATTGGGTATATGGTGATATTTTGCTCACAGTTCCAGTTTCATAGATAGCATATGTTAAAAACTTTCTAGATGCAAAGTTCACAAACGAAGATCTTGGATCTCTCCATCATTAATGAAAGCAAGGAGTTCTGATAGTAATTGATGCGAAGTGAAACCCTTGAATCCTAAAGGTGCCCTAAAGTTTGATAATAGTGTCTGGAACACATCGCCTTTACTGGGATTAGCATAGTTCAAGGCTCGAAAGCAAGGTGTGATTAAGAATGAATAACAAAGAGCAAATAAAAAATCTAAGATAATGAAAATTCTTCCACATTTAGAGGTTAAATACTGCTTAATCTCCTAAAGTTAAACCAAAGGATTAAGATGAAGTTTAGGCTCTAAAAGCACCATCCCAACATGTGATAAAATTTTAGGATATGTTTGCGAGATAAAATTGCAATGAGCTATACCAAATTTCAGTCGTCAATATCTAATTACATAAGAGAGAGTTAGTCTATTTAGAGGATTACAAGGACCCATGGATAATTTCCTAAATAACAAGTTAGCTAGTAGGAAAATTACATCATCAGCCAATGAAAATAGGCAAAAAACATCCCTAAGGACCAATAGAAAATAAGCAGCAAAATTACAAGGCCAATAACGGTAAGAAAACATTTTCTCACTTGTACAAAATAATGAAAATGCTCCATTAAATAAGCAAATTGAAATTTGATGAAAATAGTCCAAAGAGTACCAATCTTCTTTGCCTTTTTAAGTTGGAATTTGGTTGCACCATAGCTGTGAAAAGGAAGATTCCTTAAACCTTTCTATTCCCCTTTGGGAGATTTTATGTTTCCATGCCCCTATTTAATTAGGTAAATTAAAAGTCCTTTGACCTTGTATTTAGGCTCCTTTCCAAGGTTGTGTGGTGCAGTTCCAAGCTCTAATGTATATATTGATATCTTTGCTGAATTTCTCTCTTAATGCTTAGAGTCATCAAAAACTATCCATAAGGATAGAAAGTAGGCCTAGGGATGTTTCAAAGCATACATGATGTACTTTATTTAGACTTCACTTGCTAAAGCAAAACTCATATCAATGTTAACTCAAGCTTGTTTAAAGAGATTGGGCTTTAAGAAAATTAGACTAAACTCCTTATTTATAGTTACTAACTATTTTTGTCCCACTGATAACTTATGTAGGACCCTTCAAAGGTCCCAAATACCCAAAGCCCATTGATTAGTGGTGAAAAGTGGGGATATTTAAGTTAGAACCTTGAAATTGTGCAGTAAATTGAACTTACGCTCACTCAAGGGCATTAAGATAGTTTGCTCTACATAAGTTATTTTTTGGGCATGAATGTTACTATTAGGCCTTACGTGCCTCTTTCACCCACTTGTAGCTCGTATAATAGCTTAATCTTTAGAATTTTTACTTGTTTTAGTTATATTTTGTCAATTTATGACTTTGAAGTGCCCACTATTATATAGAAACAAATTCTAGGGCCTTCTGTTTTGGAAATAGGTTTCCAGGTACCTACTATTTTAGGTAAACTTATTAGTAGGGACCAATATTTTTTACGAAATTGTTACTGGGTGCAGTTTTCCTAACAACTTAGTCCTTGAACTTTTAGAAATTGTAGAATAGTCCCTGGGATAGGAAAAACGTGTAAATAGGCTATTTTTAGAGGTTCTTTCAGAGAATAAGCTTATTTTAACCAATTAGACTTCTTATAAAGACTTTACGGGTACTAGTTATTTTAATCTACTACTTATATCTTATATATTATAATTTCTGTGATTATAGGCCCACCAT
>NCQV01089140.1:0-27022 GCA_002740545.1 Lophocereus schottii | reverse complement strand
GTATGTATTAGGCTGTGAGTTGATAGTTCATGATCCTCTATCTTTCAATAATTGCAATTTTCATTTCATTTCCCAAAGAAGAATAAAGGAAAAAAAGAAGAAAAAAATCATGTTGAAAAAAAAGAAGAGAAAAGACAAAAAAACAAGGAAAAAAAATGAATAAGTGAATGGCATTTGGCTTGTAAGTAGCTTGTGTTCCTTCTTTGTCTAACTCATTTCCTACATCATTCATTGGCATATATTCATTGTATTGTTGGGGTTTGGAGAATTAGTGATTTTCATGGTTTTTTTAGGTGTCTTATTAGTTGCTCCCTAGTCATTTGGCTAAGTAGCTCCAAATTGTCTAAAATGCATTTGTCAACTCCTTTCCCTTAACCCTTCTAGCCACATTACAACCCACATAAAGTCCTCTTGATTGTTTTGTGCACATTACATTTTAGTAGTGGAGAATTTGAGAGTCATGACAAGCCTATGGTAGATTGTATCTTTGGAATGAGTCTTGAGTGAACCAATGCTATATTTCAAACACATGAGTGGGAGTGATTCACATTTCCTGCAAGTGAGGTTCTACTAGTCCATTTAGATCTATCCAATGCCATGTGCTTGCATTCTTTGTGGTTCTTTGGGGGTGATCAAGTTTGATATCGAGCTTGTGGTCTCTTACTTTTGCGAAAACCTTCTCCTCCTTCTAATTTTGAAATGTATTATGCACTATTTGGGGTTGTCATTGATTGATACTCTTGCTTATGATGTGCTATGACTTGCCTACTTTAAGGAGCTTGTTGCGTATTTGAATCCTAGATGCATCTCCCCTTGTCGGTTTTCTATAGTGTTTGCTTGAGGACAAGCAACCGTTCAAGCATGGGGAGGTTTGATAAGTACCCATAGAGCATATCATTTTAGGGCCATTTTGATATATTTTTGGGGGATTCATAAGTTTTATACTTAGTTGTTACCCTAAAATCTCATTTTACGCTTGGGTATGGTGCTTTTATGACTTTTGCAGGCTTTGAGACCTTTTTGATCAAGAATTGACCCTTAAAAGTCATCCTTATGACTCACCATGGACACCCCCAGTCATCGTGCCCTTGGAAGAAAGAGAAGAATAAGAGAGCACCGAGGCAGTGGCCACCACGGATGGTCCGTGGTAGCCCCATATCCCCTAGTTCCTTATGCTTTCTCGCAACTTTTGACTTCCGGGCTGTTTTTATGTTTTGACTGCAGCATATCCGCTATTAAAGGGCTATTTTCAGCCACATCCCATCCCATCCCATTCTACTCTCCATAATCCACTATCTAGATTAGGATTGTAGATTAGATCAAAGGAAGAGTAAGCTGAAGGTGAAGATTGTAAGGTTTCCAGATTGGGTTTGCAACGATGGTTCAACTGCGCATCGGCTGAGTAATTCTTCTCCCTTCTCTTTTCTTTTCTCTTTAGATTTTTATACTTTCAGATTATTATTAATTTTTATGTTACGTCTTGGATTGTTAATCTTGGAATTAAGTTGAATTCTTGTGAATGAATCAATTCTTGTTTTAAAACTGTTTTGGATTTGTTGAGTTTATTCTATTGAATCTTAGACATTGACTTGCTAGTAGGAAACTTGATCAATTTGTTGCTTGTTTTATACATTTGGTGAAGAACTGAAAGGTGAAATTAGATGTTGGAAGACTTAGATTTGACTTAAGAGAGTGAGATCTCAAGAAAGACTCACCGTTTAAGAAACCCCTAAATTTGATAATTGTATTTTTAATGATCTTACATTAATCAAAAATCCTTGAGAAATGGTAAGTTGATAAGATTTCAGAAGTTCATTCTACCTTAAAAGAGGAGTTTGATAAATCGATTATCGATTTTGGAATTACCCATCTAAAGAAAAGGCGCTTGATTAATTCTTGAGTTGGAAAATTGCTTGGTTTGATTAAATTCCTCGATTGATTACCTATTAGATTAGATAAGTAGCATAATTAAATTTCATTTGCAAATTTGGAGTTCGCTTAGTCTATCTTGATGGAATATAACCCAATAGCTTGACCTAATCTCTATGGGACCGACCTTGATTTGCTATGCCACGGGTGCTTGCGGCCCTATCATGAACCGTTCACAAATAATAAAAATGTATACTTTCTTTCCGAAATTTTTCTTTTTTATCTTTTAAATTTTTTTATGAAAATTAACTTTTAGTTACCATTTATAAATAATAAATAAGTGCACTTTTTTACCTAAATTTTTTAATTTTCATGTATAATGTTTTTTAAAAAAATGATTTTGGTTTGGTAAGCGAATTTTCAAATTGTTTGAACCATAACCAAACTGATTTTTGGTTTTTTCGGTTCAGTTTTCAGTGTTGTTTTTGTGCACACTCTACTGTTAGGTCGAGTTCTTGTAATGATCTCTTATTTTGACTCCAAATTGGGAACTCCTAATGCTCACTTTAGGCTGTGCAAAAAAAAAATAAAATCTTGTATAGCCCATTATAATCCATACATGTACTTAGGGTAGCCCACTAATCACATGTTAGTGCATATTGCACATCGTCGATCTAAGATAGTTCATCATACATGCATCATGCACCCATCATAGTTCATCTATGTTTGTATCTAACCCATCTAGGACCACTTTATGAGTCCATCTAGCATGCATCTTAGTCTATGATTTATCATATATGGGACCACATATTTATGTTGCATGATCTATCTTTCGTGCACTTCTTCGCTCATTGCATAAGCCCTTCCACCAAAGTGGCATCCCAACATAAGAAAATCCATTATCATCATAGGACCCTATTAACCCTAACTCGCTTAGGATAACCTCAATTGTATACATCTCATCCTACATGGATTAGTCTACCCCGACATTATCCAACCAAGGGTCCACCAAAGACCTTGACGACAATATATCCTTTAACAACCTCTCAAAGTGATTTCTCCTAAGTCCCCACTTAGGAAGGATGACTCTTCTAGTCATCCGTCTTATTTACAACCATAATTCTCCCACCCCTCTTGCCCCACATGGAATCATAAATACATATATGAGAATTACGATGATTTTGAATTGTTCACTCAAGATTACAATAACGCTTATAATGAAAATTGACTTCTTGTGTTTACATATTGCGTAATCTTCTTTAACAAGGTCTCTATTTATAAGAAACGGGATTCAAACCATTGGAGGATGCTAAGTAGCCACTAAATGCCATTGTCATAATCTATTAATTATTTTCTCCAGTGGCAATAAGCTAGTACAAGGGCATTAACTAACGTTTGTTTTTTCGTAGCTGCTCAATCTTCTTTGGGATTCTTCTAGCTTAGAGAAGAACTCTTCTAGCTTTCATTTAATTTACTACTCATTGCATTCCTCATTTAACAAGGCAATTGAACTTCTTTATAATATTTTGTGTTAACAATTTTCATTTTCAGTAAGGTTCATTGCAGCTATTTCTTCAATAAAGTGGTCTTGGCCTATCCCGGATTCGGAATGTATTTGAATCATCTTTATATGTTTCTAAGCAACAATTAAATGTAATATGATGAAAATCACAAAGTTAATCTAGCTTCTTGAAGATTAAACGATAGGTGTGAGCAAGATCGTTAGTTAATTAAATTAGAGATAATTGAATTAACCCATTTTACCATATGTGGTAATATATTACTTTTTTTTAGGCTAAAGGCAAGGATGTATTACTAATCACCAAAGGTAATATATTACTTTTAAGGGCATATAACATGGCCAAGGGTATATGACATGGCTAAATTCTAAACAAATGATGGGAAAATTAGTACAATAATTTAAGTTATGTATCCCATCATAAAATTGAATATAATCAAATAGTTTTGAATTTAATGGGCAACTATGCAAATTCCAAGTTTAGTGCAATTGATTAGGTTATCACAAGATTAATTTTAATCTAATTCAAGTGCATTTCATGTTGTATAAATTTTATGATTTTGACAAGGGTCTGCTTCTATCAAGCTGGCCAATGTCATTGATAATGAGAGTCTTTTTTTGAGTCAATGTCCTTGACAATGAGAGTCTTTTTTTCAAGTGGTTCAACTTTATTGTTGAAGCTCTAGGTAGTCAATGGCACAAGGAGCTTGTCATAAGTGAGATCAGTTAAGCGGATAGATAGAAATTAAGCAACTATATATTCATGATCAAGTGTCTCATAACTCATAACAAATGTTCTATGACATTAAAACATAAAAGTATCATTTCAAGCTCATAATCACAGCACATTGAGAAGATTCTTCAATCCCCTCTTTTTGATGAAAGGCAATATTTTTAGCCAAGTTGTATTAGGGAACATGGAATAATAATATAGAAATACGCCTCCCTTAAGCAATGAACGCATATGATCAATAGTTAAGTTCACCCCCCCCAAAAAATGCTCCCATTTAGTCTCCTAAGAATGGCAACATATGAGCATAGTGAACTCATCAAGCTATTAGGCATGTAGATCATTCAAAGTAGCTTAGAACATATTTTGTTCAGCTATTCATGTAAAACATATTAAGTGTCATATATTAACAAGTATGAACACCACATGCAAATGTATGGTTATCATGCATGTAACAAAGCATGAATAAGCAATTCAAGCAGTTAGATAAACACAATATATAGGTATAAGAAGTTTTCAACGCCACAGACATTAAATTAACCAGCTTTATCTAAAGTCAACTCCCTTGAAATTTCAACTGTTGTATGTATGGGTTGCCCTAAGCTTAAATTACTGTTACTACTTCCTCTTGAAAAGAATCCAAAATTTTCTACCTCTATAACTTTCATCAAAAGGCATATTAAAATTAGGGATTATTTAGGTGATACATATCTTGTCTCCCATGGCCATGCACTGAGATATTAATATGGTTTTATCTACCTAAAAGTTACTTGGTACCTATTTCTAGCACTTAGTCCCACTTCATGATGATATTTCACTTAACAAATGAGTTTGAAAATTAATGATCTATGACTCATTGGAAACATGGTATACTATTGGAATATGTAAATATTTCAAGTATATATTTGCATTTTAATTCCCTAAAATGGTGAGAACCACAACTCCTATAGTGCAGGTTTTTATCGATAAATTTGATAAATTTGGGTTAAGTTTGCTTCACGCCAAATGATGCCCAATTGCTGCAAGTATTAGTTTTCTAAATTCCTTAAGATGTATTTTTTAGCCACATGTGCTCAAGTTTAGCATTGAATTCCATTTTAGAGAGAAATGGTCAAATTTAAGAGGAGTGTGCACAGAACCTAGTTTTGGAGCAATTTGGGCTTTGTCTCTAGTTGAGGTGGCTGTAATTGTAATCTAGTTTTGGTTTTTCTCAATATTGAATAAATATAAACCCACCAACGTACACGCTCTAAGTGGTAGCAGCCCATCGGTGGAGTACAACCTTCTAACCGCTTCGTAGGTTATGGGGAATGAATTCTAAAAATTACAACTTATAATAATTGTCATTACCATTGGATTTTCACTTTATTTTTCAGGATATTTTGCAGGACTCTCATTGGTCGACTTGCCCCTCTAATGTATCAACTTACTTCACTCATCTTGGTTATTCATAGACCTATGTCCCTTAATATAAGCTTAGATTTGATGAATCATTGAATTAAAGGGCTAGAGGTTATTTCCTCTCTTGAAATTCTCTTTATCTTTATCTCTAGTTTTTAGCGGCAATTTAAAGTATTTCCTTCAAAACTTCTCTTTGGTAGCTCGAAGTTTTTAGGAGAGAGATTATGTGGAAAGTATTTATTATATTTTAGGATCTCATTTTTAAGGTCTAATTTCACAATCACCTTTGATTGTTAAAGATTGAATCCAAGGACTAATAAACTATAAATATTGATTTTTAATAACCCGAGCAATTTCTAAAATACAGCAATTATTGAAACTAAATCCATTAAGGTTTTGGAAACAGTTTCATGTCAATTTCCGACCTAAATTTTAGAGATCATAGTTTCACTTATAAAATTCATAATAAGATGATTGAACTCAACATGGAAATGTATGTTTGTCTACTACAACTCTCGCATTATGACATTCCCAAGCATTCACTTCTTTCCGTCTATCTAGTTTCAAGTTAAAATTGCATAGTCTCGAAAGAAAATTTGCTTCTCACTCGTTTTAAGCCAAAAGTTAGTGGTTCAAAATTCTTCGAATACTATACTCATAATTATAAATGCATGATGTTTTTCATGATTTTTTCCTTGGTCGATAAAAGCAGTTTATTTGAAAATTTTAGGACTTTGTAGGTGCATTTCTGACTTCGACTGACCCTATGATTCCAGCATAAGGTCGTGCTATCTACTTCTGCATACTCACCAAAATCACTCTAAAACCATTTCTACGCATGCATACTAAGCCTAAAAATCAATAAAGCCTACCCAAGCCTCTTCTAAGAGAGATTTTTAAATAGAAAAATTTTGAGTTTACCTTTAGGATAAGAGTGAAGGCAAGCGGCTTTGAATGAGTGATTTCAATGACCTCCAAAATCTAATAATCATAATCCAAATATGAAAAGTAAGTGTTTAGAATCTAGAAAATAAATAAAATTGCTGCAAAGCTTAGTTCTTTATGACCATAAAAAGAAAATTTAGCTCATACAACCGAAACCCTAACATGTCACCCAAAACTTCAACAAGGGGAGAGTGGTGGCAACCAGTGGTGGATCTAAGTGAGGGGCGTGGAGCGGTTAGTGGTCGGGCACTAGTGGACTGGCTGTGTGGTGGTGGCGGTGGTTAGTAAAGAGGAGAAGAGGGGTGAGGGTGAATTGTGAGACAGAGAGAGAAAGTCACATGAGAAGGAGGGGGAGGGTTGCATATCACGTTTTGTTGGTAAAAGAGAAAGGGAGAGATTCTAGGGTCTTAATTTCTCCCTCCCTAAAATACTATCCAATTTGAATTTTAAAAATTTGAAATTTGAAGGGGAAAATTTTAATAATAAAAATCTAAATTTTTACCAAATACCACTAATATAAAATAAATCCAATTTTTTTTAAACAATCCGTCAATAATAATAATATAAATTCAAAATATTAAACATTTAGATTTGGATCAGAAATAGGAAATGATTTGGGCTTGGTCCAAAATTCTAACATCATGAAGGCTTATAACAAAACACTACATACAAGATCAAGCGACGAAGGATAATCTTAAACATTCTTCAAGGATTATAAATATGGACTTTTGGGGTTTTATAGTCAACACCTCTCAAAAGAAGTTTCTTCCTCAAAAGTCCACCAATAACTCAATCAATAAACATCTAAATTCTCGAGCTTTTACGTTGAGTATTTGAGAAATGATCCTCATCATTAGGACATTGTTTAGAATTATAAAATCAATTAGTCAACGAACTATATAAAAGGATTGTTTAAAAACTGAATAAGAAATTGTTTTTGAAGGAGAATGGAGGCTTGAGTCAATTTTCCAGGGAAACAAAATAAAGAAGCTTGGTTATAGTGGGCTTCTGTTTCGGTTTGAACTTGGAGATTGTTTCAAGTACATAGTCATTGGAGCTTTGAAGAGCTTCTACTATTGCCTCCTAGTCCTTACCCTTAGTCTATTCTTTCTTATTTGTTGATTGTTCTTCCTTCTTCTTCCCTTTATTAGCTTTCTTTCTACTTTCCTTTTCAACCTGACTTGCTAGTTCCACTACTTCATTCCTTAAGTATGCTAAGTGCCTCCCTGGTAGTTTTGAGCTCATCCTACAGACCAACCTTCTCTATTTGAGTTGAAGGTAGCTAAGGGATCTTTTATGGTCCTTATCAAAGGATGCTTTGACAACATCCTTAAACAATTCACATGTTACCAGCTGAAGCCTTTTGTTTAAAAACCTTAGGCCATTTATTTCTCAGATCTGTTTAGATTGGTATGCTTTTTCGTCAGCTAGGCACATTTAAAACTTGTTACCAAGTGATGCTAGCATGGAGATCTTGAAGCTTACACTTCAAGGAAAGGGCGAGGGGTTTCTAGAGCACAATAAGCCTCGGTAGGTTTCAAGGGAGTGCCTTTCTCAGGGATCTTATCCTTATGTACCCACTAACTACAGGAAGTGCATTGGTACTTCAAAGATTTAAGCTTTTCTTTGTCAATCACAGTATCAGCATACTCAACAAATTCCTTATTTTCTAGTGGAATCTCAAAGCATTTTTTTTTATCATTCATAACATTAGCATCGTCAATAGATTCCTCATGTTCTAGTGGAATCATGAAGTGCTGAAAGCGTTAGTCAGTAAATTTATATAAGGGAGTAAAGCTTTCCTTGAGGCATCCTTGGCCTTTTCTAGATATTCAAGGACTGTCCTCAAAAGGTTATCATAATAGTCAACATTGTATAGTAAATCATCTCAAGGGCCTTATAGGAGGGCTTCCTCTAGGTATTGCCCCCAGGGTAGACAATCCTTACTAGAATATCATAGAGCAATTTAGGTTTTGAGTATAGCAAATATAATATAACTATTTGTTATCCTTTTGAGTGACAAGGACCTTTGAACTAGTTTGAAGATAGGTTTTGACAAAGTCATTAAAGGGTTCATAACATACCCTTGCAAGCTCAAGCTTGAGGGTGAAATCTCACCCAAGGTGGTAAAGATAGGAGAGAACTTAATCTGCTTGACATAAGTCATATACAATTCAACTCCCTTAGGTCCTTCCTTTCTCAAATTGGCATAGAACACCGTAACAAGAGGATGATAAACCTTAGTTCTAACATTGAACTAGTCCTTATAATTCTTTCAACGCAACATGGTTGAAAACTCAAAATTTGAACTCATAAAAAATCCTACTTCAGCGTCTTGCATGTAGGTATTTTTCTTTGATCAATTTCTCAAAACAAGTTTCCGCTTCATCCTTGAACCATTTGATTGGAATGTCTAGAGCAGTAAAAAAAATTAAGATAGGAATTATTACCTATTAAGAGTCATCTAATTCAAATTCCTTATCCTTAGATTCATTAATGACAAGGTCTTTCTTCTTCGAAAGAGTTGCGATAACTACTTGAGGGGTTCCGGTTAGGCTTATAAGAAAACCAAAAAGGGATTCTTAGTTAGGCTTTTCGAATGGTTTAGAGTGAGAAATATGAAGTTTAGCATTTATCAAATAAGAGGTTGAGTGAGTGAATGAGTGAATGAATAAGGGTAATTGACTAAACATAATGTGAGCAAAAGTGCTTTCTAGTAGTGCATTACTGACATGTGCTCTACTTATCATGGAGGGAGAGAGAGATAAAGGAATAGTCATCTTTGGAAAAAATGAAAGGAATGATTGGAAAAGATTTCCAAAAGATTTCCTAATTTGAAGTGATTGAAAATCAATTTTCAAAACTCACTGTTGTTCATATAAAAACATGTTATTGGTATGCTAGACATTATTTGTTGATCTCTATTATAGAGAAATTACCTAATTTGATTTTTGAGCACCTCAAGTTTTGCTACGTTGCTCTAGTCAAGGTTGTTAAAGTTAAGTGCATTGATACTCATATCATTAGATAACCATATTGAAAGAAATTAATTCATAGGGATTAGTCATACCTATTTCCCTTCTGAAAAAGAAAAATTGACCATCACCGAGAGCCTTGGTAAAGATAGCCGCTAATTGTATATAAGTAGTTACGAAGTCTAGAAAGATATCACCTTTTTCCCATATAGTATCTATTGAAATAATTCCTCACTTGAATATGGTTGGTCATTGAGTGTGATATAGGATTTTTGGTGATGTTAATAGCACTCTAGTTCTCATAATTGATAGGAAATTTCATATAGTCTAGCTCGAGGTCCCTAAGTTGTTAGCTAGTTATAATATCTGAGCACAACAAGCTATAATAGCAATATATTTAGTCTCAGCTATGGATAGAGCTAATGAGTTCAAGTTCTTTACAAGCCATGATACTAGTAACTATTCAAGGAATTGTCATGAGCTTGACGTACACTTTCATCAGCCTTGTGACCTAGATAGTCAGCATCAGAGTACCATAAAAGTTTAACATCACCACCTCTTGGATACCATAGACCTAGATCCTTATTCCCAACAACATATTTAACTATTCTTTTCACATCATCAAGGTGAGTTTCCTGAGGGGCGTATTGGAATCTTGCACATAAGTAAGCAGCAAACATAATGTCAGGCCTGCTTGCAATGAAGTATGAAAGTGATCCAATCATATCTCTATATACCTTTTTAGAGACTATTACATCTATATTTCTTTAGAAGTCGCTTAGCAGACTTTCCTTGGCCAATGAAGGTGCCATCTTGGCATTGCTTAATTTTTAGTCCAATGAAGAAATTCAAACTCCCTAATCATACCTATTTTGAGTTCCTTACTCATGAGCATTGAGAATTCTTTACAAAGGGATCCATTAGTAGCACCAAATAATATTTCATCCATATATATTTGGACTAGGAGAAAATTATCACGTTCTATTTTCATAAGGTTTTGTCAATCTATTATCTTTTGAAATCATTTTTAAGTAAGAACGGTAAGCCTTTCATACCACACTATAGGAGCTTGTTTCAATCCACACAACGCTTTTTTGAAATCATGGTTAGGATAGTATGGGCTTTCAAAATGAGGGGGTTGTTCAACATAAACCTTTTCCTGTAAATAATCATTTTAAGAGCACATTTCATATCCATTTGAAATAACTTAATTACATAAAGAATGCAAATGCAACCAACATTAGCAACTAGAGCATAGGTCTTATCATAGTGAATCTGGTTGTAACAATTACGAAAAAGTCTAGCCTTGTTCTTAACCACATTTCAAAATTCATTTAGCTATTTCTAAACATCCATTTGGTTTCAACGACTGGATGGTTCTTAGGCCAGCTGGCCAAGTACTAAACTTAGTTTTCTATTAAAACTAGTTGAGCTCTTCTTGCATAGCTAAGAACTAATCAGGGTTTGTAAGAGCTTCAAGATGGATTTTATGAAAGAAAATAAATCCACAGAATGCACATAAATTTCATAGAGAGGAACAAGTCCTTATATATGAATTGATATCTAAAATGTGTTGGTTATAAGACAACATGCAAAGAACTTCTAGCCTCTTCTCAGCTCTTTGAGATTTATATTAATATTAGTTTCTTACCTTCTTACCTTGTTTTAGAATTTTTCGTGATCCCCATTTTAGGGGCCCCCACTATGATTCAGGTGCCCTGAGATAGGCTATGAGTAGTAACTATATGCAAATCACTTATATTTTCTTCACCATCTTCATAACTACTGAGCTTTATGTCTCTGAAGGATGTTAAGCTCACACTGTCATCATTGTTTTCACCAAACACTGCATGTATACTTTTATCAATCACTTTGGTTATAGTGTTATACACTCTATATGTTTTTCTTTGTTGAGAGATCCAACAAAAGTCCTTAATTACTTCTTGCATGAATCTTTTTTATAGTCTTCGTTACCATTGTTATCAATGAGGCATTTGTAAACCAAATGCTCTAAAGTAGGGGATCTTGGAATTTTTGACTTTGAGTAACTCATAAGGAGTTTTCTTCTAGATAGGTCTAATCAAGCATCTATTGAGAATGTATTTGGCAATGTCCGCAGATTCAATCTAAATGCACTTTGGAAGGTTATTCTCACATAACATTATTTTGGCAAGTCCTCCAAGGTTATGTTCTTCCTTTTAACCATCTCACTGTGTTGTAGAGTCCATGCTGTAGAGAAGGTGTGTGATATTTTAAGTTAATCACATGAGGCAACACATTCTCCCTTAAACTCAATTCCATGAACACTTCTTGTAGCTGGGATGGCAGTCCTTGAGTGCTCTGTATCTTTCTACAAAACATGGTAAACACATTTCATGAGAAGAAGCTAAGTAAATTTTGAATAATCATCAGCTATTACATAAACATATTTGTTGTCCCTAAACTTTTTAATCTAATAGACTGCACAATTTCGTATGCAACAATTCAAGGGGTTTAGAGGTTAAACCAATTTTAAGGGCTTAAATGAAGCTCTAACTTGTTTTTTATTTTTAATTCCATACATGTAATACAAAATTGATCTTTCTCATATTTATGATTAGGAAGACCTCTTAAGAGAATATGCTTGGGCAATTTATCAAGAATATGCATGGTAGATGACCTAATCTTTTATGTCATAACCATGCATCATCATTAACAATGTTAAAACATGCAAGATGCATAGAATCAGCATGATCAGGGTTAATAGATTAAACATCTACAACTCTAGTTTTAGATAAATAAGTTTTTTTCTAGTTTCAAGCCTAGAAACATCACATTGAGCAATGTTGAATATAACTTTGTTCTCCTTGTTACACAAGTGATAAATGCTAAGCAAATTACATTCAAGACCATCAACGTGGTAAACTTTTTGACTTGAGTTAGTGGAATGTTTACCAACTTTTGTAACCCTAATGATTCTACCATTCTTTTTGTCTTTAAAGGTCGGCTTATCATGGTCAGATTCTTCAAGTTTAGAGAACACTATAGCGTCATCAGTCATGTGCCTTGAGCATCAGCTATCAGGGTACTATGGATTAGTGTTGGTCTTGAAGCACACTTGTAAAACAAATATAAAACCTTTCTACTTTCCTTGACAGGATATCTGCGTGCAGGATCTATTACCTTAAGTACCTAATCTAAACAATTTTGGGACAACGCAGTGTGATTCTTAGGATGTACAAATGTTCTCTGTAGCATCTTTAGTTAGAGTTACTTTAGTATCCTTTGTTCATCCTTACATTACTATGACCTTTGTGAGGAGTGATGATTGCTAAAAATATGCATAATTTTGGAGTCATATGCTACCATTTCTAAGGGGATTGCATGCCCTAAAGGTTGATTTATGGCCCTATTTCTCTTTTACGCTTGTATATGCTTGTTTGATGTGTTTTGCAGGTGTTAAGTCCTTTTAATCAAGAGTTAACCCCTAAATAGTGCTAATTAACTACCATAAACCACCTCTTAATCTCATGTATCCATGGTGAGAAGAAGAAAAGAAGACATAGGAGCCAGAGGTTGCCATGGAGGGTATGTGGTGAAGGCTGCGGACCACGGTGGACCTCAAGTACTTAGCCTATTCACCTTCCTTTGATCTTATGGCCGAGAATGCTCTAGTTTTTCTATATTAAGGCCTTTCTCAACTACTTGCATATCATCTTTATCCATTCCATTTTCGTTTTCATCAAAACGATTCTTCCATCTCTAATCATTGAGAGAGAAAAGAAGGATCAAGGGAAGAGGCTTACAAATAAGGCTTTGAAGATTGAAAGATCCTTTGAAGAAACTCCATTGTTGATAAGCATGCTCTCTTTTCTTCTTAAACTCATTTCATTTAGTTTCAATAATCATCAGTAAGTAGCTCTTTCAGTCTAGGAATTTGCTTGTCAAACAATAATGTTGGAATTCTAATTTATCCAATCAAATCTTATGCTTAATTCTGGTTGGTTTGGTTCAATCTAACTTGTGCTTTGATTGATTATGAGTAATTTTGGCCAATTTACTTGTATATGTCAAAGAGTAGGGTGAAACACCAAAAGTAGAAATCCACTATTAGATTGGCAAGATTAGACTCATCCTTGTGGTTCTTAAGAGAGGATTATATGTTGAGAGAATAGGAAATTAGTAATCAAGATCTGCAACTAAAACTAAGTCTGAACCCCTTGAAATATGGTGATTAGATTAGTTTAAGTAATTCAGCTATTAGAAAAGAAAGGACTTAATTTTATTAGATTATCATCCTTTGAATCGATTAAACTTAAGAAAAGCACATGCTTAATTTATAAATCCAACTCATTGTTAGCTAAACAAATCCCTAGATGCTTTAATTCGAAATATTACTTCTTTTGTGATAAACTAAAAGTTTAGATAAACCATCCACTTGATTAGCTATTTTGCTTAGCATTTTAAAAGGACACAATTTGGTACTTTGCATTGGTCCTTGTGGAAATATATCTAATCTAAACTACAACACTTGTGCTCTTGTGGTGAGTGTCAACGAGTTGTCTATTTGGTAAAGAAGTTTGGGTAAAGATTTCCTAATGTTATTTAGATCTTATCCAAGGCTTTCCTATTCAAAGTACACACATGAAAATTCAAGCAACTCGTCTAAGTTTTCTTGTTCCTTTGTGACTTTTAAAGGAGATTTTTGAAATCATCACAGTAAGCTTTTAGCCCCTCATCCTTATCTTCAACTTTAGAAAGCTTGTCAGTTGGGTTAAAGATGAGTTTTAAAACATACTCATTTTCATTTTTGCACATTTGTAATTCTTCATTAAGGATTTTAGTGTCTTCTTTATAGGTAACCACTTCTCACAAAATGCATCACATAGTTCAAAACACTGTTTGCCATCATTTTTCAATGATTTGCATTTTTTTATAATAATAAGCATACTGATCTTGTAAACTTCATTTTCATATTTTAAAGGAGCAATTTCTCTATTAAGGGACTTAATCTAGAAAGATACCCTTCTTCAACATCCATATCATGCATGATAATCTCAATCGAATTATCTTTTGACATTTCAAAAAAAAGTGATTCCATATGCTGAGTTGAAGTAATTTCAACTTCCTTGAGTAGTGCCTTATAGTACCATGGGAATTTTGCTCTTTCTTCTTTTTTCGTCTCATTCACCATGAAGCAAAGGTTGGCATCTCCTTCATTCTCATTATTGCTGGAGTCACTATCATTCCAAGTAGCTACAAAAGCCTTTTTGCTTTTTCCCATGAATTTCTTATTTTTAACTTTCTTCTTGAGGGATGCACAATCTTCATCAAGTGCCTTTGGCTAGCCACAACCAAAGCATAAAGTAGAGTTCAAATCAAGGCATTGTGATAAAAACTTTATACCTTTTGTTGCCTTATGAGTATAATTCTTTGTAAAACTTCTTGAATTTATAGTTCGTTTCGAGTATTTTGATAAAGCCTCTGGTTAGTATGACAATCTCATCCTTAGATTCCTCAGAATCAAAATTATCTCTACTTTTAGGGTCCTTGACTAGAGCTTTCAAGGTGACTTTGTTTTAGAATTCTTCTTTCTCTTCTTGGAGGTGGATCTCATAAGTCAAGAGATTTTGTACTAGATCATCCAGCTTCAACGTCTTCACGTTCTATGCCTTTTTAATGGTAGAGATCTTGGCTCCCCATTGGTTCGGGATGGTAGCCTCCTTTAAATGCCTAAGAGTGGCTTCTTATGTTTAATTGCTAGATGAACCTCAACCTTTGTGTTTAGGGGCCACATTAGAGTGATATCCAAAAAATTAAGTTCAAAACAAGAAGGAAATAGAAAAAAAAAGTGCTAGAGAGCAAAGCACAACGGGCTTGATCCTAACCAAGACACTCGGCCAGTTTACTTAAGAGGGAACCCGGTTCAGACCTTATTTTTCCTACTCTCCAAGGTTTTGTTTGTCGAAGCAGGGATTAATTAATTAGAATGCTACCTGGAATAATTCACTATGTTTAATAATTAGAATGCTAGCTGGATTAATTCATTTGTTTAAATTAACCTCAATAGGTCTAGGATCAGGTCTCCTTTCTCTAAACCGGTTCAGACTACCCCTCAATCACTATAAAAAGGCGTTGCCTCCTGGGGTTAGAGGCATCAATTTAGCATCGAATTTTAGTTATTGAGAGCATTAAAAAATAGTGAGAGTCTTCACGTAAAAGAGTGCTGGAAATAAAAAAGGTAGTGACTAGGGCAAAATCCTGAGAGAAACACTTTATGCATTGAGAGCATTAAGAAGAAGAGATTTGAGTTCATTAAAAGGCGTCACATTGCTAAGTTCCCAGGTAAATCAAGTTGGATTAATTCTAAGTTTTGCAAAGATCTAATTTTTAGGTAGTTCCCTGCCCACTATAGTTACTTTATTTTGAAATTTTCTGGATTAGCCTTGTACCCTTGAATTTGCGTTATTTGGCATGATTGACACCAATATGTTGCATGACATTGTGATAGTGCAATTAAGATTTAATTTCCCATATTGATTAGCAAAGATTGTATGTGATGATAGGTAGTGATGTTATGCATTCCATCATATCATTATGCCATCGCTCGTGAATTTACACCCTTGGCTTGAGCCTATTGAGTCTAACTGATCTGCACACATTAGGGATTGCTCGAGGACCTTTAATAACCTTTTCAAGGCAAAGTAATTATCCCTTTGGTGTCCCTTTTGGTTGTCCCTATCACTTTATGATTCACTTTGAAGTGTAGACTTGGGTTGTAAGTTTTCCCCAAAATTCATGGGCAACGGTCTTGATTAAAGTTTTGTACTTTTCTTTTTTTTTTCCATATTTATTTCTTGTAATTGTTGAGTTGGGTAGAACGTTTTGGGATCCCAAGCATAAAACTATCTGGACCTGAATCTGAACTCAGTTCTAGTCCAAGAACCTAACCGAGTTCCTGGATTACACATAAAAGTCAAATTCTTCGACCGCACACTAGTGGCTGCCTGGATCTAGTCAATAAAGCTGGACCAGGCTCTGACCCAAGAATTAGTTGGGTTCCTCAACTGGGTCCAGCTTACTAGGTTGGGCCTGCAGTTTGGTTGGAATATGCCCCTTTTGTTGAAAATAATAAATAAATAAGTAAATCTAATTTAAATCCAAAACAAAACACCTAGCAAATGCATCTAACCATTTGTGGGTGACTGCACCAGGGATAGGTTCCTTGAAGTCATGGTCCTTACACCTCTTCACCATCTTTTTATTTATGTAGACTTTTTCGAGGGACTTGAGGTTGTTGATGATGCCAATGAATCTAACATACATCTCCTTGACATCTTTATCGGGAAGTGTCTTGAACAGCTCACATTGGTGAACACAGATACTTCTTTTGAATTCTCTGACTTTGCTTGTGCCATCATAGGTGCTTACAAAGGTATCCAACACTTATTTTGCTATTTCACAAGCAGAAATTCTATTGAACTCATTAGCATCTGAAGCACAGTATAAAGCTTTAAGAGCCTTAAAATTTTCAGCACTAGTTAATACTCTTCTATAGACACCCTAAAGTGTCCTTAAAGACCACATATTACATGCTATGTACATTAGTAACCCAATGACGATGCCTATTTTTCCTTACTGATGGTAGAACACTATATTCCCAAGGTCCTTGAAACTAGTCCACCATAAAATAATTATTAAAAATCATATGAAAAATATTTTCTCACTTTCTTCTCTGTGAAAGTTTCGGAACACAAAAAGGGCGTTGAAAAAAGGTGTAAAACATGTTTATTGTGGTATTTGCAAGCATGGGACTTGAACTTGGGGCTTTATGGGTTATAATAGAATGGCATAGTGATGGAGTCCCATCAAGCCAGCCCATGTTGATACTCAGATTAGTCAAGGGAGTGTGCATTCATTAGCCAAAGTTGAAGAAATGTCCCACATTTAGCTAAGGACACAAATAGAAGCACCTGGGTTCAAAACAGTTTCAAAGCCTAGTTTTGTGTTCATGATTACTTAGGCCTCCTTGAGCTTTAAGTCCAATATTTTTACACATTCAGGTTTCCCAAGATGTTAACTATCCAAACTAGTTAACAAATTCAAGTTAAATCAGGGGCAAAGTGAAGAACCAAGGCCATTTTACAAATCGTGCTGAATTGGGTCCGGTTCTGCTTATCTGCAGTTTTAGGCCATCAACAGTTGATTTAAACCTGATTTCTTAGCAAGGGGGTTTTTACGCATCCTGTGGTTTCCCCAAGCAAGGAAATCAAGCCTAAATCAGTTCTAAGCCAAGGAGAACTAGTTGCACAAAACTGGGCAAGAAACGATATTTTACACCTAATTAGATGCCGTGGTAGTTACTAATTCCTTTGGCCTTCCAATCAAGACCAAGCAGCATCATTGGAAGTTAAAGGTAGTTGAGGACACAATCATGGCTGATTTTTGGCCTATGAATTGTACATCCACTAGCAAGCAAGGAAAGAAAGGCAAGATTAATCCGGTTGGCTCGCCGTACAGCACTTTTCCCAGCAGCCTTGTTCACTCTCCTCCATGTGCAAGCAACCTTCTTAAGGCTAATTGAGGAGCTTAGGGTAAGTTAGACTTTAATCTTTTGCTTTGCTAGACTCATTGCTTGTAATTAGTTTGGTTAATCATGCTTTGTATCTAAATTGGATGTAAGCTAACTTTAAATATAGTTAGAGGTTTCCTAAGCATGAAGAAACCTCTAATCCTTTTCCTATGCTTAATGGAACATGTATAAGCATAGCAAGCAGCACACGTTTGTAATCAAATTGTTGTAGACTTGAATGAGAAAGAAAGGAATGCTCCTTTTGAAAAGCCGAAATCCTTTTTTGCTTATCCTAACTTAGCCCAAGTTAGGTGGTGATCAAGTGAGTCTTAACTCTTAATTAGATGATGTTTTTGTATCCTAATTAAAGTTAGGGACTCTAATCATTTCTTGGCGGTGTTTCTATATCCAAGAAACAAGTTTAGATTCTATCTTTCATCGCACGTTGCATTCGGATTCACTTAAACTTAAGCTTTGAATTCAGTTTGTTCTAGCTTTCTTGCATTCTCCTTTGAGTGTGAGCTGTGTTTGCTCGTGTATCCATCACATAGACTAGTGGGATGACACATTTCCTTCCAATCATAGTCTCCAAATTGCTGTATTTAATGCATAATTCCAAGCCTAATAGAAAGCCACTAGACCCCGTACACTATAGGGTTTGATCCAAAAGGCAGAATTTTGCCTGTTGTTGGACCTAGTAGCACTAGAATGGGACAACGACATAGTGTGGGTGCTAGTTGGCTGCTAGGTTGCGACGGCAAGCCATTGGCACTATTTTTCTCAAACTGTTTAAGGTGGTTGAGATAGATCTTGAGATCTTTTCTAGGTCTATCTTATGGAATAAGATTTCTGCAAAATCTATAAACCTTATTGAGTTTATTCACCCCCAACCATTATAAAATGAGTCTTTTCTTCTTCCTCAAATGACACACATATAATTTCTCCCTCTTCACCCTTTCTTTAGCCTTCTTGCACCCTTTTTTAGGGAGTTAATCTTATTCTAGGCAATTGTTGTCGTCAAGAGTGTAGGCATTTCCTATAAAAAATCTTTGCAATTCATTTCTACATTTCATTGATTCTTTCAGTATCACTGACCCTTTCAAAGAAGTTTTTTGACTAGTCTTCTACATACTTAAAAAAGCTCGGTTCTTTAGGAAATCATTCTTACTTAACATGCGCTGAGGTAAGTTGTTGAGCATTTAATTGAATAATCTTAAATGTTTGCTAAATCATAATGCGATTGATGGTGAGTTAGATCTTTAAATCAACTTGTAAAATTATGCATATACCCAAGAGGTCACCGAAGTTTATCACTTTCTTCTATTGCTTTCTAGAATGCAAATATGAGTAAACCTAGGTGGTCACATAAAGTTCACATTTTTGATGCCTAACTAAAGAAAGTCAATATTTTCATGAAACTTGACAATTCTTGGATTTATTTCATTTCACTATTCACTTGTTTAACCGTAATAGAGGCCATTTTGAATTAGCGATGCTGATAGACGGATTAGTGTTTTTACCATTGATCGTACCTCCGCTTGCAGACTCAACTCTTGGCTAGTGCCTTGGAGTCAAGTCTGTTCCTATTTACGATCATAGGGATGGTCTTCTAAAAAATTGTTCTAAAAGGTTTTCTACTTTCCATAAAATATGGTGGCGACTCAGGTCAATATTGCAAAGCTTAAACTTTCCTTAAAGAAATCCAGAAGAATAGTTGCTCACGTGAGGGTGGATTGAGCCCAAGGCTGTGGCACTGTCAATGCTAACTCTACTAGGGATGCTTAAGTGTGTGAGATTTGAAAGGTTGTAATTGAATAGTGATTTCTAAAAAAATTCAAATAATATCTTGTTAGGCATCTTGCATCGTGCTGGAGGTTTAATCAATGTCATGAAAAGTTTGGTCCCTCCTCTAGGGCAGGTACAACTATTAACATTCACTTTTAGCCACAAGGAACCCCTTAGATACATTATTCACCCCATTTGGTTGGGCATTACCTTGAATGGTCGTCCTCCTTGTGACACTCTTCCTTATCATCACTTTAGAAGGACTGAGCATCTTCTAAACCTATCCCATACTGAGGGGGCAGATTACATCTTGAGTCATCATCCTCTTTTGACCAAAATCCTAAACCTAACTTCATGTTTTATCAAATCTAGGACCAATGACTAGCGAATCAATCATCTGTATGCTAATTACGTCTCCACTTGGTGATCACTTCTTGAGTTTGAGTTTATGTCTAGAGACCTAGGGCCCTCCATGTTAGCCCAAAATGGAGGTTCTTAGATCTTTCTTTATTTTTTTTTCCGTTTTCTTTATTGTTTTCCTTTACGCAGGAGGGAAGACATTCTATTTTCCTTTCTTTGAGTTTCTTTATCTAGGGGTTGTTTTCAAACATTGCATTTCTATCTTTTTTAAATATTTATTCACTTTCTTTTTCTTATTCCCCCTATGAGATTCCTTAGTATTAGGAAAGCAAGACATGCCCACTTTGGAGATCTGTTAGTGGACAAGGATCATCGGATGATTAGAACCAGTCATTGACGAGCTCAGCCTAGTCCAATCCTCATTCATGTATGATGACGGTCTTCATCATAATGTGGATCAATATCTGGCTCAAGTAGAGGCAAAGTTTAGGGCCAAATTAAAAGGACAACAAAATTTGATTTTCAGACAACACAAGGACATTGCCTGATTCATTAAAAAAAAAGCGGATAATGATGCAAACTCTGTTAATGATGGCTCAAATCCAACCAAAGAAAAAGCTAAAAGCTTAAACAACTACTTAGGAGTTCAAACATATTTAAGAACTATCTAATTGACACTATCCCATGCAAAAACAGATAGATGTTGGATTCCTTAAGGTCTCTAATTGCCCAGAATGGGTAGCCACTATCGTACCAACACCTAAGAGGGATGAGAAGGCTAGAATGCATGTCAATGTTAGATATCTCAATAACATTGACCCTAAAAGATGATTTTGCTCTTCCTTGAATAGACCTTTTGGTTGATAACTTCGCGAGTCACTAGCTTTTGTCCTTTAAAAATAGGTGTGCTAGATATATAACTAAATAAGTGGCCATAAAAGACCAAGAAAAGACCACATTCATCACATGGCTATGATGACATGCCATTAGGTCTCATCAGCGCTGAAGTAACATACCCAAGAATTGCGCATGGTCAATATGATTGTAAAATCCAAAACATGATGTGGGTATGTCCCTGCACTACAGAAACTCTTTAAAAATAAAGGAAACAAAATTTACATCTCAACTTGCAAAAATACACCTTTGGGGTCACATTCGGTAAATCCCAGGATGTATAGTAAGCTTATAAGGAATAGAGGCATCTCTTTAAGATCAAGGTAATCACTGAAATGCCACTACTGAGGAACAGAAAAAGAAATAAGAGGTTTTCTGGGTTGAGTACAACATATTAGCCGATTCATCTCTAAATTAACAATGACTTGTGAATCTGTATCAACAAAATTGCAAAAAAGTAACCACACCAAATGAGATGCATCTTATCAGGAAGCTTTTGACAAAATTAAGGAATCCTTGACTAACCCACTCATGCTGCAACCTCCTAAGCTTGGATAACCTTTGTTGCTGTATCTCAGCACTACTGACACCACTATGAGAGCAGTACTATGACAAGATCAATACGGGATGAAAAATGTCATTTATTACTTAAGTAAGAAATCTTTTGATTATGATATTCGATCTTTACCAGTAGAAAAGATGTGTCTCATACTAGTTTGGACGACCAAAAAATTAAGGCACTACTTACTTACCCATCACATTAAGATAGAAGCAAAAATGGATCCATTAAAATATCTTCTCAAATAGTCAACCTTTCGAATATCCCAATGGGTTGTGCTATTATCTGAACATAATTTGAAGTTCCAAGCTCAAAAAAAGGGGGAGTGTCATAGCTGAATTGTTGGCAAATTTTCCCATAGAAAAGCAATACTAAAAATTTGATCTACTCGATGAGGATATCCTTTTTATTAAAATTTAAGCTTGGCAAATGAAATTCGATGGCCCTCAAATCAAATGGATATGGAATAGGCACCCTCATTCTCTGACAAAAAGGGGCACATGAACCTCCTAGACTTTGCAGTGACAACTGATGCCACCAAGTCTAAGGCATGGATTCTAGGAATGCAAGCTACATGTCCACTTCAAATTAAAAGCTTAAATATCTATGGAGACTCTAGCCTTATTATCAACCAAATCTTGAATGAGTAGAAGGTGAGAAGTGAGACCATAGAACTCTATTAAACACACTCAGAGAAGATAACATGACATTTTGGAGATCAACAATTCATATATTTTCCCCAGGAGAAATTAATTCACAGATTAGCTAGAAAAGTTAACATCCGTCATCTCAGTACCAAAAGATACAGCCGAACTAACAATAAGCATAGATAGGTGAAGTGAACTAGCCTATTATCGTAATATACAAGCCGATGACCTAGACAGTCATACATGCTATAAGGACTTCTTAGCCTACCATCTAACAGGAGAACACCCTCTAGACTCTGCCCAAAGGTTTTGCCATACACTATAGCGAATTACATTCTAATTCACAGCATACAATGATACATTATACAAGAAGACGACTTATGGAATCAATCTCCATGCATAGAGGGAAAAGAGGCACAAACCCTTATGGAAGAACTTCATGTTAGAGATTATGGTACACATATAAACAAATACATGCCATCCAAGAAAATCAAACTCCAAGGTTGTTAGTGGACCACCATGAAAAAGATTTCATCGAGTACGTACAGAAATGTGAAACGTACTAAAAACATGCAAACCTCCAACGTGCTCCAGCCACCTTATTATACACTTTTACTTCTCCATAGGCTTTCTCCATGTGAGGGATAGACATCATAGGGGAAATCACTACTAAAGGGGAGTCATGAGCATCAATACATTTTAGCTGCCCTAGATTATTTCCCCAAATGTGTTGAAGCTGCATCCTACACCATGTTAGCATCTAAGTAAGTGGCTAAATTTTAAATTGACCATATAATTTGTAGATGTGGAGTCCCACACAAAATCATAAGTGACCATGGTTCTCACTTTAAGGACTAAACTGCAACTCTTCTAAAGATGTACAAAATGTAACACCAACAATCTAGCACATATAGATAGCAAACTAATGATGATCGAAATATTAAAAAGATTCTGATCAAGATGATCGAAACTTATAACGACTTGCCTAATAAGTTGTCATTTACATTGTGGGATAGAGAACATGCGTTAGGCAATCCACTAGTGCTATCCTATTATTGCTTATTCTTGGAATAGAGACAATCCTAATAAGCAGAAGTGCAAATTCCTTCACTTTGGATTGTCCAAAGAGGCCAAGTGTGTAAGACAGGCTGGATATGAGCCATGCATGAACAACTGACATGCTTAGATGAAGAAAGACTCACCATAATACATCAGTTACGATAGCATCAATAGAGAATATCCCAAGTATTTAACTCAAGAGTCAAAATGAGGAACATAAAAGTAACGGATCTCATAGAAATAAGAACATTGTCATCGACCCACACAAAAATTTATACCTCGATGGGCAGGTTCCTACTTCATTAAGGAAATTCTAAGAAAAGGTGTCATCAAATTAATGGACATCAACGGATAGGGCGTAACTCAACTTAACAATATGAATTAACTAAAAAGATACCACCTTTGAAACCTCCGTATGAAGGTGTGAAATCAAGACACAGTGCCCTACCGCTAAGCCTTGGCAGCTCGCTACTGGGTTCCAGTGGCCTACTGCCACCTCTAAGCACATGTCTGTAACTTTAGAAGGTACCTGATGCGGCCCAACAGAAATTCCAATGTATAGTTGTTCCCAGGATCCATCGAAGGTTTAATTTCTTTCACACGAATAAAAATATCGAACAGTAAAAAAAGTTGGCCCAAACAAGGCCGTAAAATCAAATAAAAATGCAACTTGGCCAACACCGGTAATATCATAACCCTAAAAGCTCTTTATTAATACGAAAAGAAAAGTCCATAACATCATCAATCGAGTACTAGAACTAAAGTTTCTCATATCCTTATACGAGATTTATTCTAAGTAGTAAAAAGAACTCTTTAAAACATATTTGGAATGTACTACAAATGCACAAACAATATAAACTATAATAAGTCTTTCCTTCGCACTCTCGCTTGGAGCTTCATTGGTCTTCCTTACTCACATAAGCTTAACAACCATTTTTCCCTTGCTCGTTCCCTTTGTTGGGTGTTGCCTTCACCACTCTTGTGCATCCCATGGTTGAACTCTGCTTGTAGCTCTCGGTATGGCATGCTCTTTAAGAGTGGTGGCTTTCATCCATTCAAGATAAGCAGGACCCACAAATGGCGCATTGGGCATGATAGATCTCGCCACCTCTGTGGGTTGCCAGACATGATAGGTCTTGCCACCTGCATCAGACTTGGCCACATCTGAGTCCAAGATTCAATATTTTTTGTGGTTAAGGCAGAGAAGCACTACAATCATAGTTTGGAACGGTTTGCCTAAGGTCCATCTGGTGTAATAAACGATGACTAAAGATGTAAGTGGAGCTCTCAAGCCGTTGAAAAGAGAGTTAGCTTCCACCTCTCCTACGAACTCGAAAGCCTTGAATACGCCACCACTTGATATACCAAAGACCTTGGTTTTCTCATGTTGAAAGAAGGCTCTCCAATCCTCATATGATGATGCTCGGACAAACACTTGCATACAACATAGTTTGCAGGCTTATACCCCAATATAAAAACTAGAGAGTGAATGTAACGGAATTGCTCCAAGAGCTCTATCTACAAAATAAGCCAGTACAAGTCAAATCTTCCATCAAAGGAACAAAACAAAGGAAGACAAAGTACGAAAACATTGGAACTTTACATAGAAAAGAAGAGGGCTTTCCCTCGAATCATTGCCGCGATTACAATTAAGGCCATCCAAATAGAGATTGTCTCAGCAAGAACAATGGGCATATAAGAATGACCTTTCAAGGACTCCACCAAAGCTGTATCACACAAGCCAAGCCTGCCTTACTAACGGATAAAAACCTGTGCATAGGATAACAAGTAATGGCTTTGCTTCCTTTATTGGAATCGTAGTCATCCTTATACTCAAGTATGAATTGACGACAGATCCATGCAAGATCAGTGTCTTAATCGTCTGTAGCCTTTATCACTTCATCCACACCTAGACCAAGTGAGCTTCGTACAAGGTTGGAGGAATCCACCTTTAGAGAACAGTAAATTCCACCACTAAAAGACGAATCTTTTCATCCTCAAAATGGAACATGTGGAGCGTTGGATACCAAAAACTTAGAAGTACCGCGAATAAAGTCATAATCAAATCTCCCTTGCCTCCAGCGAACAAGATAGTTCAACCCAAAGCATTACAAGCCTTTCATCTCAAACGGGGATAAATTTTTGCACTGCACATTCGTTAGTTTGTCAAAATCAACCATCTACCTTGGAAAGAAGAAGACAAAAACTCTCTAAAGGAGGCTTAACTCACCAGAATAAGAGGAAAATAAGAGGCATTGGGCGAAGCTTCTGTACTCAACAACCACCAAAACGCTACAGGAATTGCACACCCAATGGTAGAAAAAGAAATGTCACTGGCTCTGGAAATTACCTACTTACATTGACGCACTTCCTTTTCCCAGCTACCTTATGATCCCAGTCTTTTCATAGCCTACGAGTCGTCTAACTTGTAAAATTGTAGTTTTCAGTAATTTAACATTCCTTTTCGATGTAAATTATTCTCCAAGTGATTACTAAAATCTTTTCCTTTATTTAAAGTCTTCTCTGTTTTGTTTCTTCTTTTTCTTTTCTGTTTGAGAGGCCAACCTGTATTTTTTTTTTTCAAAACTTATAGAGGGAGTAGGCTTATAACCCATGGTATCTTGACCCCTACCTTTTGTGCCCAATCTTTGCCATCAAGATTCTGGGCTTCTCTCTCTCTTTTTTTAACGCAAATTACAATCTACTAAATTTTGTAAACAACAAATCAAATGTTCATAAAAGTTCATGCAACTACAAACCTCTAACAATACATACAAACTACAAAGGTTGAATAACTAAATAAAAAAATCACATGGCATTCCCTTCTTACTCGTCATCAGAGCATTCTCGATTATTGGTGGTGATCGTCATCGATCGAGCATGATGGTCTTGATGGACCACTCTGACAGTGTCAAACTAAAGGATAGAGGAGCTAACGATACACCCTATGAATATCGGGGCATCCCGTACTAAGGAAGAGTATTGGTAAGTTAACCCTTCGACCATTTATTTAAGTCCTAGATGAAATGGAGATTGTCGCGGACATACCGAAGGAGGACTAGATGAAGCACCTCTTCAATCTATGAAAGACGTCGTTATAGCATTGCCTGCACAACCCCCAAACTCTTCGAGGACTCAGTCTTGGGAAATGACATAATCGGCTCCACTGTTGGGTCAACTATAGCCTCGCCCTTGACAGACGTAGTGGGGGCCACAAAACCCAGTATCGAGAGTACATCAAAAGCAGGAATAGTTCTTGGAGCTGCCTTTGAAAATGCCACACATCAATGATAGCGATGCCAAAGAGCTCCGTAAACGCTCTATCACAATACATTAGAGAAGAGTACCCAAACGTATAATGCTCGAAAAGTCAAAATAAGTTGAGCATACACCATTGTCGTGATCACCCCAACATGTGCTCCCTACCAACCGACAAATGCCATTCCCTAACTTGTAGACCACCTTCATCATGAAGGAGCTCTCAATTTCATCATACCTGCATTGCAAAGAAAGTAAGCTTAAAAACACACAGAGTAATAAAGACATTGAGAGGAAACATCAAACCCTTCATTAGTGCAAGGATCCAGCTGCATCTCCAAGATCTTGTCATCCTCCATGGCTTTGAACCTCTCACTTGACACAGGAGATATTACTATAGCGCATCGCAGGCTCCGTAATGGGAAATTGCACTTAATGATGCAAACAAGAGACAGCTAAATGAGTACAAG
>NCQV01089124.1:2731-16708 GCA_002740545.1 Lophocereus schottii | reverse complement strand
AAAAGTAGCCATAAAGCAAAACCCCATTTTGGCTAACAAATCAGATTGCAAGGTGCTGAATCTTCCTTTATTTTTTGATTGGCTAGGCTCTTTCCAAGGCTTGTTTGCAGCATATGATGATGTCTTTTGCAGCCTTGAATGCGATTGGAACTAATTAAGTAATCAAGCAACTGAGAAAATCCTTTGAGGAAGGAAATTACACCCAGCACTAAACCGGGTTCTAGAAGCTTGAAAACAGTCTGGTTTTCTGCCTTTTTTCCGCCAATCAAAAGTGAGCATGATTTTAATTCTAGGCCATGGGGGACTCCTTAGGGTGTTTACAAAGCCCCCAAGTGAAGAAATCAAGGTTAAGATGTGCGTAAGTGGGTGACTTCCACTTAAACATTTTACCATGCAGGTTTGGACGAAAACTGGTAGGGTTGATAAAATTGCCTGATTTCTTCAGTTCGACTAAGCATGATTGGTTTTTCTTGCTTGGTTCTTTTTTGAAGCAAAAGCAAAAGGTGAATGAAGAAACTCTACAATCAGAACCAAGAAAACAAGAATGAGTCTATAGTCATGACATTGATTCATCTAGTGATGATGAACCTTTGAGAATGGCTCGACCAAAGCCACGGTACAAGCCAATACCAATGACTTCAAAGCTGAAATTCCAGAATTCGAAGGTAAGCTTGAAGCGGAAGAATTGTTAGATTGGTTGCATACTATTGAACGTGTCTTTAAGTATAAAGATGTTCAAGAGGATAAGAAGGTCAAGTTAGTGGCCTTAAGACAAAGAAAGTATGCTACATTATGGTGACAAATCTATGTGCTGAACGTGTCAGGGAAAGAGAGTCTAAAATCAGAACATGGGATAAGATAAAATTAAAGCTTAAGGCTCATTTTCTTCCCCCAACTTGTTTTCAAGATTGCTATTCTCAACTCCATAATCTTACTAAAGGCAACCTGAGTGTTAAAGAGTGCACACGTGAGTTTGAGAAACTTGAAATCAAGTGCGATTTACAAGAACCCAAAGAGTAAACCATTGTTAGATACCTAGGAGGTCTTGATCCTAGGTATTCTAATGTGGTTGATTTGCAAGCTTATACTGCCTTTGATGAAGTGTGTGTGCTGGCTCACAAGGTTGAGCTGCAAAAGAAAGCAATGCAGCCCTTTAAGCCTCGAAATCCAAAGCCTTATACCCGGAACCATCCCTTCAACAAGGGTAGTTCTAATCCTACTTTCAAGCCACAAAAATCCATTCCCTTCGTTTCTACAAAGAACCCTAGCTCCACAAAAGATCCTAACACCTCAAAATAGGCCTAATCCTAACACCATGAGCAATAGAAGACACTTCAAATGACAAAGGCTTGGGCATGTGTGATGATGTCCTCCATGGCCAAGATAAGGAAGATGGTCCTAAGAGTCCTTCAAGGCCCAATGCAAGTTCTAAAGTCCAAGTAATAGTTCAAAAGTTGGGAAAGAACCATATAGCAGCATCTGGGTTAAACAACTAGAATGTGCCATCTCATTTATTAAGCTGCATTGTGGTATAACATTGATATTTTTGCATTTTTGGAATCCTTATCATGTTAGCTTTCTAGTCCAAGCATTAAAAAGCAATCACACACAGTCAAAGTGAAGAGATTGAGGCCTTTTGTCTAACTTGCCAGTTTTGGTTCAAAACAGCACAGTAAAATGTTTTAGTAGAAATCTTCTGCTTAAACATGATTTAACATTGATTTATTTACAGGGGGGTTTATATACACCCCAAGGAGTCCCCCATGGCCTGAAATCAAAATCATGATCACCTTTGATTGGTGGAAGCAACGTCACAAAACCGGGCTAAGAACTGCCTTACAAACCTAGTTGAAGCATGATGTGTTCTTCGTTCTCCAAAGGGTTTCCTTAGCTCTATCATTGCTTACTTGCTTGCTTCATTTGGAAACACAACGATTAGCTACTAAAGGATCCTTGATTCATGCAAACCATTGGGAACAAAAAGGAAGCAAATGTGTCTTGTAATCTGATTGGCTAGCCGAAAAGAGAACCACCTTAACAGCTGCTTCTCTCCACATTTTTGCTGTTAATGCTACTGCATTAGCTTGGTTAAATATGTATTAAGTTAATTGCATCATTTGTTTTGCTTTCCTTAATATTCTGGTTGTAATTAGTTTAAGTTAAGTAAGCATGTAATTTGGTTTTTCACTAAGCGCATAGATTAGCAAGTTAATACTTTTCCTTCCTAAGTAGGAAACCTCCCGTAGGTAGCTTAGTTGTTAAGGTGCTTGTTTGGTAGTGCATTTAGATTATATCATGGCCATTTTGTAAAACACACTTAAACTTTCAATGAAAACTAGAATAGAGAGCTTTTAGCTTTCGTCCTTTCAAATACTTCACATGCGTATCCTTAATTTGATTGGTTAAGGTGGTGATCAAGTAAGTCCTAATCCTTGATTAAGTGGTGTTTCTGTATCTTAATCATAGTTTAGGGACCCTAAGCTTGTGTTTCGTGGTGTTTCTGTGTCTAAACAAAAGCTTAGATTATCCTTCATTCATTCATTCATACACGGCCTGACTTAAACTTAGGCTTGAAATTAGCTAGCTTACTCTTGGCTTTTGAATTCAGTTTTGTGCTTTAGTGTTTTCCTATCGAGATACATCATATTTGGTATCAGAGCTTTGGCTTCTCCTTAGCCTTGTACATCCCTCCAAACATAAACCGTAAGATGGATGCATTTTGGCATGAGATTGAAAGAAAGGTTTGAAGCCTTAATGCGGCAGGATGAAATGCTGGCAAAGAAGATTCAAGAGGATACTCAATGCAATCAAGAAAGTCAAGTTCAGAATGAGTATCTAAGAAGGCAACTTGGTTCGGTTTTGACGTAAAAGCAGAAAATGAATGAAGAAACCTTACAATTTAAACCAAGAAGGCAAGAACAAGTCTACATCCATAAAGTTGATTCATCTAGTGAAGATGAACCAGTGAGAATGGCTAGGGTAGAACCAAGCTAACACCAATGATTTTAACATTGAAATTCCAGAATTTGAGGGTAAGCATGATCCAAAAATTTTTAGATTGGTCGCATACTATTGAACATGTCTTTTAGTACAAAGACATTCAAGAGGATAAGAAGGTCTAGTTAGTGGCCTCAAGACTTAGAAAGTATGCTTCATTATGGTGGACAAACTTATGTGCTCAACAAGTTAGGGAAAGAAAGTATAAAATCCGTACATGGGACAAGTTGAAATCAAAGCTTAAGGCTCGTTTTCTTCCCCAAACTTATGTCCAAGATTGTTATCCTCAACTCCGTAATCTTACTCAAGCCAGCATGAGTGTTGAACAGTATACACGTGAGTTTGAGAAGCTTTTTATCAAGTGTGATATTCCAGAACCCAAAGACCAAACCATTGTTAGATACTTGGGAGTTCTCGATTCTAGGTATGCTAATGTGGTTAAATTGCAAGCATATACTACATTTCATGAAGTGTGTGTGCTGGCTTAGACGATTGAGTAGCAAAAGAAAGCAAGGCAGCCTCTTAAACCCCAAAATCCAAAGCCTTATACCCAGAACCAACCATTCAACAAGGGGAGTTCTAATCCCATTTCAAAGCCACAAAATCCACCCCCTTCCTTTCCTCAAAGAACCTAGCTCTATGAAAGATTCAAACTCCTCAAAATAGGCCTAATCCTAATCTTATAAGCAATAGAACATGTGTCAAGTGCCAAGGACTTGGGCATATAGCCTCGGATTGCCCAAACCGTAAGGTTTTTGAAGAAGAAAAAAATGAAGATGAATGTGAGCATGAACTTGAGGAAACTCAACAAGAAGTAGTGAAGGAGTCTAATGAAGGTGAATTGCTAGTTTTGAGAAGAGTTCCAAGCAATCAGAAAGGAGTAAAAGATTAACAAAGGGAGAACATTTTCCATTCTCCTTGTACAGTTTAAGGGAAGGTGTGTTCTGTGATTATTGATGAAGGAAGGCATGCAAATGTGGTTTCTCTAAGCATGAATGAGAAACTAGGATTACAAACCATGACACATCCACACCCCTATAACATTCAATGGTTGAATCAAAGCTAGGGAATCTAAGTGAACTCATGATGCTTGATTTCTTTCTCCATTGGAAAGAGTTATCAAGAGGAACTTTAGTCTGATGTAATCCCTATGGATGCTTGTCATAGTTGTAGGGGAGTCCATGGCTATTTGACTATAAGCTTATGTATAATGGTTACTTGAATACCTACTCCTTTACTAAGGATGGTAAGAAGATCACTTTGGCCCCTTCATCCCTATCAAAACTTCAATAAATCAAGCCTCTAAATAAGCCTAAACATGCTAATTTGCTACTGTCCGAACGTGAGCCATTGTTAAAGCTTCTCAACATGAGTTTAAGGCCTTTAGAAAGTGGATTTTAAGTATGCAAGAAGAACCAGCAACCCCTCTACGTACTCATCCTGTGGCTAAAATACTCATACAAAACTTCTGTCACTTGTTTCCTAAGGAGGTACCTATGGGTTTACCTCCTAAAAGGGATATCCAACACCACATAGACCTTATTCCTAGTTCCATCCTACCAAATAAGCTTGCCTGCAGAATTAATCCAAAGGACACCATGGAAATACAAAGACAAGTTGAAGGGTTGAAGTCTAAGGGCTTAATTCGTGAGACATTAAGTCCATGTGTTGTGCCTGCTCTTTTGGTGCCAAAGAAGGATGGTGGGATGCATATGTGTGTGGAATAGTAGGGCCATATAACAAGATCACAATTAAATATAGGTATCCCATACTTAGACTTGAAGATATGTTGGATGAATTACATGGCTCTAAAGTGTTTTCAAAGATAGACCTTCGAAGTAAACACTACTTGATTCAGATTAGAGAAGGTTATGAATGAAAGACAGCCTTTAAAACTAAAGGAGGGCTTTATGAATGGTTGGTTATACCCTTTGGTCTTTCAAATACACCTAGCACATTGATGAGATTAATGAATCAAGTATTCAGGCCGTATATAGGTAGGTTTATCTTGGTTTACTTCGATGATATCTTGATTTATTCCAAGAATGAGCATGAACATGAAGACCATCTAACTCAAGTGATGCTTGTTCTGGAACATGAAAGGCTACTTGGTAATGTTAAGAAATGTGCTTTCTTCACTTCAGAAGTAACATTCTAGGTTACATAGTCACCAGTGATGGCACCAAGGTAGATGAAAGTAGCATTGAAGCTATTTGGTCATAGCCTACTCCGAAGTCTATTTATGATGTTTGAGCTTTTCATGGATTAGCTTCATTTTACAGGAGGTTTATTAGAAGTTTCAGCACCATTATGGCTCCTATGATTGAAGTTATCAAGGGCACATCATTCTAATGGATATCAAAAGCTCAATCTACCTTTGAAGAGATTAAGGGAAGACTTACTGAAGCACCTGTTCTTTCCTTGCCGTGCTGTAGTAAAGTATTTGCAATTGAATGTGATGCCTCTAGAGTTGGCATATTGGTGTTCTTACAAAAGAAGGTCAGCCATTAGTCTTCTTTATTGAGAAACTATGCGATTCAAGAAGAAAATATTTCACCTATGATAAAGAGTTCTTACAATTGTGAGATGTTTAAAGCATTGGAGTCATTATTTCACTGCAAGTGAGTTTATCCTCCATTCTGATCATGAAGCTTTGAAGTATATTCAAGGCCAACAGAAGTTAAACTCACACCATGCTAAGTGGGTTGAGTTTCTGTAGTCATTTCATTTCACAATTAAGCACAAGTCTGGAAAGCTTAACCAAGGTGCTAATGCTCTATCCCGAAGGTATCTACTTTTGCTTCAATTAGATGCTTGCATACTTGGTTTTGAGAACCTGAAAGCTTTGTATGCTGAAGATGAAGACTTTGGAGAGTTTGTTTACTGAATGTTCAAAGCACGCCAAAGGAGATTTTTTGATACAAGAAGGATTCTTATTCAAGGGTACACAACTGTGAGTACCACAGTGTTGCACAAGGGAACTTCTAATCAAGGAAGTTCATGGAGATTCTTTTGCTGGTCACTATGGTGAAAACAAGACATTCATTATGCTAAGGGAGCATTACTACTGGCCAGGTATGTAAAAGGATGTATAAGATATTTTGAAGATGATAGGGATCAAGCCCCTAATGATCAAGAAAACATCCCTACTATCCAACCAAGTTAGGAAAAGGAGTTCAAGGCACAAGAATTAGGTCAAATGATCAAGAACATTATGGCTGCCCAATCTACACAGACTCCAGTGCATCAGCCTAGTTTTGTGAGCTTGATTATTCAAGCTTAAATTTCATTTAAGAAGCTACAAATCCACTATTGGAACCCTTAATATGTTAGCTTTATGGACATAAAAAGAGTTCTAGGTTAGGTCATTGGGTAATAAGTCAAATGGGGTTACTATCAGAATGCTGCAGAATCTAATCTAGTTTAGATAACCTAGACGTTTTGACCCACAACTTCTAAATGCTAGCTCCAAATCCATTGTAACTTGAGCTGTCTGAAAATAGACTTTTCTAGCTTTCAAACAACACCAGTTGGAGCTGATTTGGGAAAGAATTGCTGAAGTTATAGCTGTTTAAAGTTAGACATTGTGCACTGAAAGTGACAGGCAGCCTATCCCTTTCGCCTTTTTGTACTTTGCTTAATTTTTGTTTCTTTGTTCCCATTGGTTGTCCATTTGAATCCAATGCTGCTTGTAAACATCCCTTAGGCCTTCCCCTTCTATTTATATGCTCATTCAAGGTTGTAATATTCAGATTTGGCGTATACGAAAAAGTAAAGTTCATTCTCTTTCATTTAAATTCTCTCTTGCTTGTCTTTGATTTGGCTAATCAAAGCGGTGATCAAGTGAGTCTTATTCTTGCTTAGGGTGATGTGTCTTATCCCTAAGTGTGATTCAGAGCCTTAGCATGGTAAAGGTGGTGTGTCTTATCCTTCTTCGTACTAGATTATCTATCTTTCTCTTTGCTTGGACTGAAGCTAGCTTAGCCTAGTTTTCGGTTTTCTCTTTTTCCTTCCTTTGTTCTTGCTCTGCTTTGATTCTTAGAGACTTAATCTCTTCATTCCCTTGCTTGACACATCATATTTGGTATCAGAGTTTAGGGTACCCTTTTGGCCGAGGTTCCAACCCTAACACAATCCCAAACACAAACCAAAATCTACTGTCTCCACCCATGCTAGGTAGAAACTTAGCACGGCCACTCTGTGCCACTTAAGAATGGTCATGGCATTCTGGTCCATCCTATTTCACGAGCCTAAAGCTACCTAGCTTAAGCATGACTAGTAGTATGAGCTTCAAGGAAAGATTTACGGCCCTCATGAGAAACTTTGAAGATGTGAGGAGTCAAAATGAGTACTTGAAGAAGCAACTAGCAAAATCCATGAGCAACCAAAGAAGGAACCTTCAAAGCACTCCTTCTCATGAGTCATCCGAATTTGAGTAACACAATGAGGGAGAGGAAAGCAACCTTTTTGCTTCCTCTAGTGACGAAGGTCATCCAAGAAGAAGAAGAAATCAATGGAACCATAATCCTTCCTTGGATTTCAAGGTCGAAATTCCAGAGTTTGAAGGCTGTTTGGATCCAGACGAATTCCTTGAATGGCTACAAACTGTCGAGAGGGTTTTTGAGTATAAGGATGTACCGAAAGAGAAGAAAGCGAAGTTGGTAGCACTTAAGCTACGAAAATATGACTCTCTTTGGTCGGAGAACTTGATTAAGTAGAGGGCTAAAAGAGGTCAGCCAAATATTAAAAGTTGGGAGAAGATTAGATCAAAGTTGAAGGATTATTTCCTTCCCCCCTTTTACCATCAAGACGACTACTCCAAACTCCATAATCTTCAACAAGGGAGTTTGAGTGTTGAAGAATACACAAGGCAGTTTGAGGAATTCTTGATCAAATGTGACATCCAAGAGAGTGAAGATCAAACTATTGTAAGATACTTTAGTGGTCCTGAACCAAGGTATGCTCATGTAGTTGAACTTTAACAATACTCCTCTTTTGATGATGTTTGTGTCCTAGCCCATAAAGTTGAACAACAAAAGAAGTCCAAACCTTTCAAGAAAGACCCACCAAACCTTGTTTACCCAAGAGCTCACCCTTTAACAAGGGGAGTTTCCAACCCCCTTCTAAACCCATCACCTCTCTTCCCACCATCCCCCCAAAGAACCCAACCCCATAAAACAAACCCCCTATTCAGCACTAACTACAACCGGAGGTGTTACAATTGCCAAGGCTTGGATCACATAGCCTCATAGCCCCTAAATCGAAGAGTTATCACCTTGGTCGAATATGAAGCAACTAAAGCGGAGGAGGAGGAAGAGGAGAAAGACTTGTGTCTCATGGATGGCGTGGGGAAAGGAATAAAAGAGGCAGATGAGGGGGACTTACTTGCCCTAAGGAGAACTTTAGGTGGCCTCCAGGGGAGTCAAGATGAGCAAAGGGAGAACATTTTCTATTCAAGATGCACTATCAAAGGGAAGGTGTGCCCACTCACCATTGATACTGGGAGTTATACCAACGTCGCACCCTCAAGTATGGTGGAGAGACTACAACTCAAATCCACGGCTCACCCTCACCCCTATACAATTTAATGGTTAAACCAAGTTAAAGGCCTCAAAGTTAACTCTAGATGCCTTATTTCTTTAAGCAAAGGTAAGGATTATCATGATGAACTTTGGTGTAATGTCATACCCATGGATGCTTGTCATGTTTTACTAGGGAGACCTTGGTTATTTGATAAGAGAGTCTTGCATAATGGTTTCTTAAACACTTACACTTTCACCAAGGATGGGACGAAGATCACCCTAGCCCCACTTTCTCCCTGTCAACTCACAAAGTCCAAGCCACAAAAGAGCCAAGACCAAACCGGGATGCTACTTACCTTGGAGAACCTTTCCTTAAGGCCTCATAACATGAGCTCAAGGCCTTGAGAGAATTATTACTTTTCCCCCTTGAAGAAACCGAAACTCCTCCCTCCCAAACTGACCACTTAGCCACCTCTTTACTTGAACAATTTTCCCATGTTTTCCCGAAAGATATACCCTATGGCCTCCCTCCAAAAAGAACCATCCAACATCAGATTGATCTCATTCCCAGTGCTATCCGCCCAAAAAAACCGACCTATAGAATGAACGTAAAAGAAACCATAGAAGTCCAAAGGCAGGTTAAGGAGTTGACAATGAAGGGTCTTGTGAGGGAAAATCTTAGCCCATGTGCTACGCCCGCCCCCCAAGTCCCAAAGGAAGATGGTTTAATAAGGATGTGTGTGGATAGCCGAGCTATAAACAAGATCACCATTAAGTATAGGCATCCCATTCTTAGATTAGATGATATATTGGATGAGTTTCATGGTTCAAGAGTCTTTTCTAAAGTGGATTTAAGGAGTGGGTATTACCAAATTCGGTTAATGAAGGGGATGAGTGGAAAACCGCATTCAAAACCAAAGGGGGATTGCATGAGTGGTTGGTCATGCCCTTTGGACTTTTAAATGCCCCTAGTACTTTTATGAGACTAATGAACCAAGTGTCTAGACCATCCATTGGGCACTTTATTATGGTTTACTTTGATGACATTTTGGTTTATAGCCAAAGTGAGGGCGAACACCTTGATCATCTCACCCAAGTCAGAAAGGTCCTCATGGAAACTTGAAAAAGTGTTCATTCTTCACCCAAGAAGTTACATTTTTTGTCTGCATTGTCAAGGCTTAAGGAATCAAGGTAGGTGAAAGTAAGAATGAGGCCATTCGGTCTTGGCCTAGACCTTCAAGCGTTTATGATGTGTGAAGTTTCCATGGGCTAGCCTCCTTCTATAGGCAGTTCATTTGGGACTTTAGCACAATCACGGCCCCTATGACCGAGGTACTCAAGCAATCATCATTCAAGTGGAATCTAAAGGTATAACAAGCCTTTAAGGAGATCAAGAAAAAGCTCACTCAAGCCCAGGTGTTCGCCTTACCATGCTTTGAATAGATCTTTGAAGTCGAGTGTGATGCATCCGGAGTCGATATTGGCAGGGTTCTCGCTCAAGAAGGCTACCTTACTGCCTACTTTAGTGAGAAACTTTGTGATTCTAAGAGGAAGTACTCCACCTATGACAAGGAATTCTATGCTATCATTCGTTCACTTGAGCATTGGAGTCTCCACTTGGTAGCAAATGAGTTCATTCTACACTCTAATCATGAGGCCCTCAAGTATATCTAAGGGCAACACAAGCTCAACTCTTGCCATGCCAAGTGGGTAGAGTACTTACAAGCATTCCACTTCACTATCAAACACAAATCTGGAAAATTGAACAAGGGTGCCGATCCTTTTTCAAGAAGGTATCTATTATTGTTTGAACTTAATGCTTGCGTTCTTGGATTTGAGCATTTGAGATCACTATATGTTGAGGATAGGGATTTTGGTGAGTTGTTCAATGGATGCAAGAGGTATCCTAAGGGAGAGTTCCTAGTTCAAGGAGGATACTTATTCAAGGGCACACAGCTTTGTGTCCTAATTTATGGTACAGGGGAGCTCTTGATTTGTGAGATCCATGAAGCTTCCCTAGCCGGCCATTTTAGGCAAAAGAAGACACTTATCATGCTTAAGGAGCATTATTTTTGGCCTTGCATGGATAAGGATGAACAACATGTGATCAAGAGGTGTGTAGTATGTCAAATGGCCAAGAGCCACACCATTCCTCAAGGCCTTCACACACCCTTACCGGTTCCAAGTTTCCCACGATAAGATGTTAGCATGGACTTCATGCCTGGGTTGGCACGAACTCAATGGAACAAGGACTCCATCTTTGTAGTGGTTGATCATTTTTCTAAGATGGCACACTTCATCCCATGCAAGAAGACCCATAATGCCACCTACATAGCCGACTTGTACTTCAACGAAGTGGTTAAGCTCTATGGAATTCTAAGGTCTATAATGTTTGATAAGGACACTAAGTTCTTCAGTCATTTGTAAGCAACCTTGTGGAAGACGTTGGGAACTAAACTGAAGTATAGTACCACTTACCACCCCCAAAACGGATGGGCAAACTGAGGTCTAATAGGACTTTTGGAGTGCTTTTGAGGACCTTGATCAAGTCCAATCTCAAGTCATGGATCAACTCCTAACTCATGCTGAGTTTTCTTACAACACGACTCCTGGCAAGACCACAGAAATGTCCTTTTTCAAGGTGGTTTATGGGATTGAGCCGCTCTCTGCTCTTGGTCTCACCCCACGGCCCATGGACTCCAAGCCTAATGTGGAGGCAACCAAGAGAATCCAAGAGATCCAAGAGATTCATAAGAAGATTAAGGGTAAGATTGTGCAATGCAATGCCTCTTATCAAGCCCAAGTAAACAAGCACAGAAGGAAAATCATCTTCAACCCCGGTGATCTTGTTTGGGTGCACTTAAGGAAATAGCATTTTCCCTCTAAACACAAATCAAAGCTCATTCCTAGGACTGATGGTCCTATTGAAATCTTAGAGAGGATCCACAACAACGCTTACAAGATCAATTTGCGCAGAGAGTACGAAGTATCCGCCTCCTTTAATGTGGCTGATTTATCACCATACTTGGAAGATGATACCTTGGAGAATTTGAGGGTAAATTCTTGTCAACAAGGGGAGGATGATGGGGATCAAGCACCTAATGATCAGGTCAACGTCCCTACTATCCAACCAAGTCAAGAAGAGGAGTCCAAGGCACAAGAATTAGCTCAAATGATCAAGAACATCATGGCCGCCAAATTTACCCAGAATCTAGCACATCAGCCCCGTATTATGAGCTTGATTATTCAAGCTTAAATTGGATTTAAGAAGCTGGAAATCAACTTTTTGGAACCCTTAATATGTCAGCTTTAAGGACATAGAAAGAGTTCTGGGTTAAGGCATTGGATAATAAGTCAAATGAGGTCACTTTTTGAATGCTGCAGAATCTGATCCAGTTTAGATAACCTAAACATTTTGACCTACCACATCCAAACGGTAGCTTCAAATCCATTCTAACTTGATCTATATGAAAGTATATTTTCCAAGATTTCTAAGAACACTTGCTGGAGCTGATTTAGGAAAGAATTGTAGAAGTTATAACTATTTGAAGTTGGAGGTTGTGTATTAAAAACGATAGGTAGCCAGTCACTTTCACCTTTTTGTACTTTGCTTACTTTTTGGTTCTTTGCTCCCATTGGCTATCCATTTGAATCCCAATGCTGCTTGTCAACATCCCTTAGGCCCTCTGATGGAGGTCCATCCCCTATCATGATCCAAGGCCATCAAGGAAGCCCAAAAAGGCCAAGTCTTATGTCCAAGGTGCAAGAAATCAGCCTAGGAACACAAGATAACTTTTTGGTCAAAACTGGAATTTCAGGTGTGCACAAACCCGGTCTTGTGCACATTATGTCCTAACCTTCCCAAGGCTGAAATGGGGTTGCATGAAGCCTAAGTTTAAGTTCAAGATGTGATCTTTCCATGAAGACCTCTTTCAAGTCATTTGGAGATCATTTGATCCGTCAAAACCTCAAGCAAAGTCAACTGCTATATTCTGGCCAGAACTAGGCGTGTCTGAAACAAGAGGTTGTTTGGTGGCCCATTTCTCCTCTATTTGGTTTGAAGCTTTTATGGTTTGAAAGTACTTTAAAAATATTATCAAGTGGCTATAAAAAACCTCAGCCAAATTACACACATGAGGAGCTATTAACCACCAAAACAAGGCACAAAACACCCTAATAACCGGTACATGCTCAGCCGAGTACAAGGAGGCAAGAGTGAGGTGTTTTTGCTCTAATCCATGCTTAGCCACTTGCAAGAGTCATCATGAAGAGTGTCAAGCTACTAAGGAAGCTTCTAATCACCCCAAGGTCGACACATCATCCTCAAGATTAGCATTGAAGAGGTGTCAAGTGGAGGATGCATCTATCCTTTTATGCTTTGACTTGATCTTTGTATTTTTGCCTAGTTTAGCTTGTAGTGCAACCTAAGGCCTATGTTTGTACTTTGAAGCTTTGTATTAAACCCCCCGAGGCCCTTTGGCCTGTCACACATTGCAAACATAGTGAATGAAGTTGAGCTTTGCTCCTTTGAACTCTCACACTCTCTTTTAGCTTATCTCTTCCTTAGCCGGGTTGAGTGGTGATCTAGCAAGAGTCTTAACTTCTTCTTTGGTGGTGTTTCTGTATCCAAAGGGGTTGTTAAGGGCCCTAACATCATTCCTTAGTGGTGTTTCTGTATCCAAGGTGGGTGTTAGTTCCGGTTATCAATCCATACCTAGGGTGAGTTTGTGAATTCAAAGTTGTCTTGATTTCTACACTCTTCTTCCATCTCTTCCCATCCTCTTCGTTACCCCTTGTGGATACATCATACTTGGTATCAGAGCTAAGGCTTCCCTAGGCCTAAGCTTGCTGCCCAACACCCTTCCAAACACCCAAACACATTTCCTCCACCAAAAACTCAAAACCGTGTTCCACGGTTTTTCACTACCCAGAGCATCGGCACGGCCCCCCCGTGCTAGGAGGCACGACCGTGCCACCCTCCTTTCCCAGCCACACCACAAATTCACCCACATCCAAAGCTGAAGCACGGTCACCCTGTGCCATGTCACACAACCGTGCCACCCCTTTCGCAGCCACATCTCAACTTCACTCATGTCCAGAGCCTGTGCACGGCCACCCCGTGTCTAAGAGCACGCCTGTGCCACCTTCAGTCCGTGAGATACCACCTTGTTTCAATATGAGCACTACTAGCATGACCATGGAAGAGAAGTTTGAGGCCCTCATGAGGAATTACAAGGCCTTGAGGCTACAAAATGAAGAGATCAAAGGTCAAAACGAGTACTTGAGGCGGCAACTCAGAGATTCTTTAAAGCAAAAGCGCAAGGCGATTAGGAGTTCCCGATCTTCTAACTCCTCTGACTCCAAGCCAGAAGCAAGGGAAGCCCTACACTTGAGCTCCTCAAGTGAAGAAGAGGCTTATAGAAGAATAAGAAGAGGAAGGAAGACAACCTCTCACCAT
>NCQV01089115.1:0-12359 GCA_002740545.1 Lophocereus schottii | reverse complement strand
CATATTACGAAAATCGGACACCACAATTCACCCCCCTCTTGTGGTTGTGTACTCGCTAATTCAACAAAGATTCTTCTCAAATTTAATTCTGGCAATTACTGTCCCTAACCAATGTGTTGTATGTGTCTTCCCTTCTTAGAAACTTGGTTTCTGGTATACTTCTCAATAAAGCCGGACTGAAACTGGTGTTGGAGATGACAAAGTTGTTATCTCTCATAATGGGGCCTTTGTTGGGAAAGGATTCCTGAATGAAAGTTTGTTTGTACTTAATCTTGCTTCTGAAACCATGAATGAAAATGCTTCTAGTCCTACTTATATCACTGAGTCTATTGATATGTGGAATGGTAGTCTAGGCCATGCTAATTTTGCTTTCAGAAAACGACTCAAGAATATGCGCTTAATTCCCGTTGTGAATATTGATAATTTTTCTAAATGCCCTGTGTTGTAGAAGTTAAATATGCTAAAAGGCCTTTCAAACATGTTGCTAGTAGAAAAATATAATTACCAGAACTAGTGCAGTCAGACCTATCAGACTTCAAAAACACAGCCAACAAAGGGGGAAAAAACATTACATCACCTTTCTGGATGACTACTCGAGATATGCCAAAGTATACCTCCGTAGGTCCAAAAATGAGGTTGAGGAAATATTTTTGAAATATGAAGCAGAAGTGGAAAACCAACTGGATTGAAAAATCAAACAACTTAGAACCAATAAGGGTGGAGAACATGAGACTAATACCTTGACTTCATTTTGTGAGAAAAATGGTATCATACATGAGGTTAGTAGACCCCGTACTCCCCAATAAAATGGGATAACCGAACGCAAAAATTGAACCCTTAAAGTAATTATGAATGTCATGCTTCTAAGTTCGGGGCTTTCGGATAGTATGTGGGGGGAAGCTATTTTATCTACCTATTACATTCTTAATAGAGTACCCCACAAAAAGTTAGACTAGACCCCATATGAACTATGAAAAGGCTACGCCCCCAACTTGGGCTTCTTAAGGGTGTGGGGGTGTTTGGCCAAAGTTCCCCTGCCTGAGCTAAAAAGAGAAAACATCGGTCTAAAACCTTTGATTCTATGCTTATTAGTTATGCCCAAAATAGTGTTGCATATAGATTCATGTCATCGAATGACTTCTCTATTTGTGAATCTAGGGATGTAGAATTCTCTGAGCATGTTTTTCCCTTGAAAAAGAATGTCTCTACTATCATGTATGAAACTGTACCTAGACATGACAATGTGAACATGCCTGCTTCTGGTTCTGTTGCTAAAGACTCAATTGATGAACTTAGGAGGAGTAAGAGACGTAAAGTTGAGACTAGGTTTGGTCCTAACTTTCTTACTACCTTTTTGATTGAAGACTTGGATGTGAATTTCTTTATTGTTGAACTAGTTTCTGCTTTCTTTATCGAAGAAGATCCAAAAACATTCGTAGAGGCCATGTGATCAATAGATGCTAGTTTCTAGAAAGAAACCATTAAAAGAGAATTAGACTCTACAATGTCTAATCAAACTAGGAAGTTGGTTAACTTACCTAAGGGTAGTAGGCCTATTAATAATAAGAGGATCCTCAAGAAGAAGGGAATTGACTACTTTGACACTTATTCTCCTATTATCAAAATTGCCACCATTAGGACTCTAGTTTTCTGAGTTGCTCTATACAATCTTGTTATGCATCGAATGGACGTGAGAACAACGCTCCTTAATGGTAACCAAGAGGAAAAGATTTATATGTCTTAACTGAGAGATGTGTGGTCCCTGGGTAGGAAGATAAAGTTTGTAAGCTTAGAAAATCCCTCTACGGCTTAAAACAGGCCTCTAAACAATGGTATGAAAGTTTAATAGTATGATGATAATAATATGGTTTTGCTGTGAACACTTCTGATTCTTCTGTGTATTCAAAATTGATTAGTTCAAATTGCGTAATAATATTTCTTTATGTGAATGGCATGTTGATCTTAAATACTAATGTGCATGTTCTTAATGAGATTAAAAAGTTGTTGTCTTCTCATTTTAAAATAAAGGACATGAGGTAGGCAGATGTGATCTTAGGGATCAAAATTAGAAAGACAAATGATGATTTTTTTTTGTGTCAATCACATTACATTGAGAAAATGTTAAAGAAATTTAACAATTTTTATGTGACTCCTGTGCGAACTCCATATGATTCTAGCATGCACCTTAAGAAGAATAAGGGGTCCAGTATTGGCCAAACTATGTATGCGAAAATCATAGAAACTGTTATGTTTCTTACGAACTATACTCGACCTGACATTACTTATGTTGTTAGTAGGTGAAGTTGTTATATCCATAACCACAGTAAAGAGCATTAGGATGCATTGTTTCGATTACTCAAGTACATGAGAGGTACTATGGACAGGCGTTTGCATTTTAATGAGTTTCCTACTGTGTTAAGAAGGATTTTGTGATGCAAACTAGGTTTTTAATAATGATTAAGTTAGTTCCACTAGTGGTTGTGTGTTTACCTTAAGTGGATGAGCTATTTCATGGAAGTCTACCAAGCAGATTATATAGCTTGCTCTATCATGGAGGCTAAATTCATTACTCTTAAGTTGGCAAGACAAGAAGCGGAATGGCTAAAAAATCTACTAATAGATACGTTACTGTGGGGGATGCAACCTACAACTATTTTCCTTCACTGTGACTCGCAGGCAGCAATCGGAGTCGCACACAATAGTGTGTATAACAGAAAGAAGAGACACATTCGCATTAGACATAGTGCTATGAAGCTTATGCTAAAACATGATGTCATCTCCTTAGAATATGTAAGATCTTAGAGAAATTTAGCGGATTCACTAACCAAGGTTTTGACCAGGTGAAAAGTTCTCGTGACCTCAAGGGGGATGGAACTGAAGCCCATGGATTGAGATAATATGGTGTACACTCACTTGTGGTCAAACAAAGTCATATTGGTCTCAACATGGACTACATATCCATCCATATAGCGTATAGTGGTGCTTCTAAGAGGTTGAACTCTTATGCTCTTAGAGGTTGTTTGTTGAGCAATTTAGGTTTGGGACTTGAAACCTCGAGTTTCAAGTTTCACTCCCTAGTATTTGGTTAGCATTTTAGGGAAAGGAACTTGATACCTAGGAGTATCAAGTCCTTTCCTCCCCCTAAAACCCCTAGAACTCGAACCCTCTCCCCATAGAAGGGTATCAAGACCAACCCTCCCAAGAAATGACAAAAATAAATGAAAAATAAACCAAAAATCATCATTCGCATTACAGCTTCCAGATCTGCCTTCTTCTTCATTGCTTCTCAACCTAACCAAGCCCAAACTACTATCTTCTTCGTCAACCTCTGCAAACAATGCCCCATTGACCACCAACTATTGCCAGAGAATGGCTGTCGTAATTGCTTGTGAAGACCTTCTTTGCCTTGCTTCTTCGTCTTTTGCTCTTTTCCTTCTTCGATCTAATTTTCCATCGGCCTTGAAGAAGAAAACAACTCAACAATGGTCGTCAACCACGCGAACATCGCCAGAGAACGCTTGTCGTAATAGCTTTCTAAGTCTTCACCTTTCATTCTTTCCCCTTTTCAATCTAGTTCTTCCGCAAAATGTAAAGAAGACAGGCAATGACGGTCGACTCCCAACCATCGTCGGAGAGTTGCTTGTCGAAAAATTTGGGTTTCGCCAAATCTAAAGAAGGCAGATCGGTTTTTGTTGTTCCTAGATTGTGCATTCCTCACAAATGATGGAGTTTAGGTATCAAGTCCCACCCCCAATCCCTCAGGTATCGAATTTTGATTCCATTCCATTCCATTTTCCTCACCAAACACCCCTTAATGGATCCATAGCTTGTTGAGGTGGTGCTACTGAGATGCACTTGACGGATTTGTCGATTGATATGTGTGAGGTTGAGCAAAATTTTGCTCTTAATAATTCCATAACTATGATTATGGTAGTCCACATTGAGATGGGCTTAGGCCCTGTTCTTTTCAGTGGGAAATAATGGATGTGGGATGAGTGAGTGTGGGAAAGGGAGGGAAGGAGTGGGTGAGTGTGGTATTTTTTTTTTTAATTGTAGGGAAGGAGTGGGTGAGTGTGGGTGAAAGTTGAATATAGTTGAATGAAATTGAAATATAGGGTATCAATATTTTTTTGTTTTATAATATAATAATTTTATTGTGGTAGTAATTAATGATGATGTTGTTTATTCTTTTTAATCCTTTTTGTATTTTTGTATTTTTGTATTTTTTATTTGCATTTTTTATTTTTATTATTTTATTATTTTATTATTTATTTTTCTTCAATTTTTATAATTTTTTTATTTTTTATTTTTTATTTTTTATTTTTATTTTTCTTAAATTTTTTAAATTTTTTAAGTTTTAATTTTTTATTTTTTTGTATTTGTTTTTTGTTTTCTTATTTTTTATTTTTTTGCATTTATTTTTTTATTTTTTATTTTTTTGGAATTTTAGGTAGGTTGTTTTTATGGAATAAAAAAATAAAAAATAAAAAAAATACATGCAACAAAATAAAAAATAAAAAATAAAAATAAATACAAAAAATTAAAAAATAAATACAAAAAAATTAAAAAGTAAAAGTAAAAAGTAAAAAATAAAAACTAAAAAATTAAAAATAAAAAATTAAAACTAAAAAATTAAAAATAAAAAATTGAAAAATTGAAAAATTAAAAAATACAAAATACAAAATACAAAATACAAAAATACAAAAAGAAAAAGAAAAAATACAAAAAAAATAAAAAACAAAAAATAAACAAAAAATAAAATAAGAACAAAATAAAAAATAAAAAAATTTCAAGTAATATAAAATTTCTGAAAATAATATCAAATACAATACATCTGCACTTTCTGTTACGAATTACGAATAATGTCAAAAAATTATACGTAGGACAAAAACATATGCAACTTCTGTTATGGATTACGATGTACAGAAAATTATTCTGTCACATACACAGCAGCAACCATATATGCTTTCTAACCTACAACAAATATCTCATAATCAACGATAACAAAAAAAAAAAAAACTAATCCATAACATCCGAAAAATTAAAACTATTCATAATTGCTATCAGATTATTCGTATACACAATTATGTAAATTATAAAAATTTTCAGAATATGAGAAATGGTTGTTTTATGTAGGTATGGGAAAGAATAGGTGAGTGTGGGAAAGAGTAGTATTTTTTTTTAAGTGTGGGAAGGAGTGAGAAGAGGGGTGAAGGAGTGGGTGAGTGTGGGTTAGGTTGATTAAACTACGAAAAAAACAGGGCCTTAGTGGAATTATTTACGTAAATGTGAAGGTGTTGCCGCTTTCTATGAGATACACTGGACTGTCTCTCTAGAGCACTTATGAAACCTGAGGTGTTCGTATGGCCTTAAAAAGCACAAGTGAGTTATCGCGGAATATACAATGACCATAAGGGGTGATATGTGTTTTGGGGGTCTCAACCAGAATCTATCAAGTTCAAAATTCATTCATTTGATAGACTCGATTGTTGCCCTACTTCACTGGGTATCAATTCAATCGAATGACATTGATACTTAAGTATCTAACCTCTTCTTTGCTTAGATAGATTCTTCGCTAGTCTGTGTGGCATTAGTGGGGAATTCTCGGAAGTAGCGGTGAAAGCTAGTTCTTTTTTTTTTTAATTCCTACTCCTTATCCCATATAGGAGAATTAGAAGCCCGTTGTGAGATTTTATTACTTCCTCTTTCTTGGACTTGTCGAATTTCTTTGAACTTGCTTTTAATAGTGTTGTAGGGCGAGGGTAAACACCACGCATGCCCGCCCACTGCCCACGCGCCCGGTCCGGTCGGGGCACGTCCATGGCCGTGGGCTGTGGACTATGGGCCTTATCTGCTAATGTTTTTAGAGAAAAATTCTTTTAATTTTTTATCCGTTGATCATTTAACAGTCAACATTCACTTGTTGATCTCTTTCTCCTTTTTCTTTCAGTAACGGTTAGTAGCCTGATTTTCAGCCACGAAATCCCATCAGTTATCAAACTTTTCTCACCCCCAACAGCTCTTTTGCACTATAAATACCCAACTCCCCTACTGCTACAACTCTCTTCCTTTCCTCTCCTCTGCTATCTATTCTCTCCTCTCTACTGTTCTAGGCAATTACAGTGCAGTGTGTTCTAAACTTCTGGCTGCGAGAGTATGCGTTCAGAGGCTAGCTATTAAAATTAGACTTTCTTACATTTTTTTTCCAAGAAAGAAGAAATTATTCCTATCATCATTAAAATTTCCGCTTGTCAAATGTCTCCCTTTTCAATTATTCTATATGGCTATAAAATACTGTAAAAACAATTGCATTTCCGAAGGAAACACTTACGCCTTTAAAAGGAAGAGGTGAGGTCAAAAGGCGCATTATACGTGCTCTATAGACCCGCACACTCAATCTATCTTCTCAGTGAGCAAGTTAATGCTAAAGCAATCTCCTCAAGACTTCATTTGGCATATGAAAATTCCCAATCATCCACAGCGGTGTATGGTGGGATGTGGTAGTTGGAAAAGAGGCTTAAGAAGCATGGTAGGCGGGCAAGGCCACAGGGCCGAAGGTTGGAGACGAGCAAGAAATTATTGAGAAAATCAAACATAATTTAAAGAATAGTGAAAAAGATAAAGTCCTGTTCTCTGTGATGGTAGTGCTGTTGGTCCTTTTTTTGTTTCGCTTCTTCGGTGGCATGCTCTCTATCAGGTTTGATCTTATATGGAGGATAATTTAGGAGTTTCATACTAGAAGGCTTGACGCGTTTTTTGAGTCGTTTCTTTTAGACCTAGCGAAAAATTCGGCTTCAGGTCGAACAAGTCAAACAATGTCTAAATTCGGATAAAAAATTGACGTTCAATACCCGATTTTTTCCGGGCTGGACAATTCGAGCAAGGCTAAATTCAAATCAAAATTGGATTCGGGCAATAAAAATATTAAAAAAGTGGTGTCCGGATTCAAAATTCGAACAAAAAATTCATGACTTTTCTCGCTTTTTTCCAGGTCGGACAAATTCGAGAATTCAGTTCATACAACTTTTTGCCAGCTTTAGACTTCCTTTCCTTGCGCCTTGTGGGTTTAAAGAAATAGTACAAAAGCCGCTTTATACATCTACCAAGTCTACTATTATTTTGTTTTTCAAATTTCTTTAATGCTTACTATCAAAGATTATAAAAACAAGCCATCGGGCACAGTAAGAGTCCGTTTGCATCATTCAATTATTCTGCCCAGAGTGCAATATTGCTGACATGCCTGATCCAGGCGAGCTTGCTCCATTACAAGTAGAATTGTACAAGTAAAAACAGATTGTTTAACATCAGCATGCGCCAGACATTGGCAATTACCTGTTATACTAATCAGCACTACAGTTACTATGAAGAGAGGATACAAATTACAAAGTCGCAGCACGTTTGCTACACTACCAGTATAAAGCTGTCTTCCCTCTCAAGAAGTGGAACTGTAAACGCTTAAATAAAGATGGAAAAGAATTACGCACGCCAAAACACACACACACACACACACAAAGGCCAACCGTGAAAAAGAAACGCAAATCAATAAGAGGGAACAGCAAGAGGCTGACTAAAACTGCAATATAACCTACAAATATCTCTGTATTACTATTACCCCGCAGTCCCGAACACAAAACACGAGAGGGCGAGCGCGCCAGCTCCAAATCTCAACCTCAGTTGACAATCTTTACAACGGCCCTTTTACACAGCCACTACTTGTTCCCTTGACCAAGCAAGGTCATGTACATGGTCCAAAAAGAAAGCAGGCAGGTTTGATCTGTACATGGTTCTGCTTGTCCTTTTTGGCCAGATCAAGGCAGCCGACATGATTCAATTACTTCACTCACTGTTTTATGGGTCTCTGGTGAGATCATGTTCAACGTCAAATGAAAGGTCTGACAGAGAAATAGGGCACGTCAGATTCGTATTGATATCAACCAAGTCGAACACGTATGATGGGTCGTGTTTCTTACCAGAAAAGTGGTTCCACAGGAGAACAAATTTCTAATTCTAAAATGGTGATGATAACAGAAGGGCGCCCGGGGGGGAATTAGAGCAGAAAAAAATCTACTGCAATCATTTCAACACTATAACAGAAAATTGACTGACTTAGGAGAGAGAAGAAAGCTGATTTTTCTTGTATCCATAGCATGTGGGTTTAAAATGACTGAGGTGGTGGCACCAGCACCTCTCCCTGGAAAGACCATTTCTACCCAACAACTTGAAATTTAGTTTTTACTAGAACTTCATTTCAATGGCAAGTACTCTTCAAAGAAAATAAGTTTTCTAGAAAATGTACTCTCTGGCAAATACCCGAACTGGTGTACTTTCTCTGGGGATTAGATGGATAAACAACACACAAGGAAGCTGGGGTTACAATCAATCTAGAGAAGGCAGAGAAAACATTCAATGTTTCACATAAATACATTACTGATCATCGTGGGACTGAGAGGTACAGTCTTTGTATGGCACTAAGGCAGGATTCATACAGTTTAAACATATAATTAAATCAAACAATTAAAAATTAAAATTAAAATTTTGTCCAATGCCAGCAGGCAGCAGGTATTGGGCCAAAACAGTTGCACAACGGCCAGTAAACACCAGTATTGACCACTACTACACTAGACAGTGATCTACAAAAGCTTTTGATGGGGACGAGACAAACTGACCTATATGACACGGTAATCTATAAAAACAGACAGAACAGAGAAAACTTAAGAGGCTTGAATATTGAGACAAACCTCTCAATAACTGTCCATGTACCAGGTTGAGTATATTCAAAACTACAGCATCCAAGAACAAATGAACTTACCACAAATCTCTCCAGCACAGGAACAAGGACTTTCAAGCTGCGGTCTGGGAGGTAACTGGCGATTGAATTGCGTATATTTTTACTGCCAAGATGAGGACATACGTTTTGCTTAGCAGGAGAAACCAGATATTTATGAAACAAAGACAGCCAACCAACCAGGGACAGGGACAAACCTCTCAGTTGAAAGAAATGCCAGCAGCAACGCAGCATATGCTTCCACAATCATTTTCTCGGCTTCTTTCTCACCTTGCAAAACCATCTCCTCAGCATCCTACAGAAAGTAGCAAAGACATACACATTGGACATGTATTAGAGACGTAAATAATAGCTTTTGTAGTTGTGCTTTTTTCTTTTTCTATTTGGGTAGCGGAGAGGGAGGATGGGGGAGGGGTGCATTTGCATTTATTTAATTAAAAGACCTTGGTATTTTTTGATCACACAGTCTAATGAACATTGAGCACAGTATATTGACTCTGAAAGGCATACTTCTAATACCATTGTATGTAATACTGAAGCTAAACTTGAATGTACTAAAGCAAAATTTCTCACTAAATGCACAGTTTTTAATCCAGACTCCAATGGAAACCGCTTCTTTACAACTCGAGGCCCTGTTCTATTCAATTTTAAGCAACTTTTTAAAGCCATCACAACATCAACTCCTCACAGCTTACAACTCCCCCTCGCAACTTACAACTCTTCACAGCTCACAGCATCTCACAGCTTTTTAAAGCTCACAATTGACTGTAAGCTTAACCATACAGCTAGCTGAAATGAACATGGTCTCATGGCAACATTGCCAAATCTACCTGATGTAAGACGCTCTAAGAGCAATTCCTACACCGAATTCACACAATAATTCTTGAAAACTTAATAATTCAATTCAATTCAAGTCTCCCTCCTAAGACATAACAAAAGAGTTTAAATAGAGAAGAAACATCAAACATTAAGAAACAAACAAAGACCTAATCTAAGAGAGATTATTCGCTAGCTAAAAGAATAAACGAAAAGATAATATTCCTAAAAGATAACCTATGAAGATAAACATACTTCATATATGCTAATATTAAGATATACCCATATCTTCTTAATTCTCCTTTATCCTTATCCTGCATCATTCTTCCCTAGTTGGAAAAAACTCGTCCTCGAGTTTCGTACAGAGGTTAAAAAAAAGGAATCCAAGTAAAGGAACAACTTCACTCCACAAATGGAAAAACTGTAGGGCATTCAACTTCTCCAAGAAAAGGAGCAATGCAATTAGCGGATGCAGTTTCTTGCCAACTATGAGTTGATTAGGGATAATCAAATCAACATGCTCACTTTCAAGTCTTGACATCGAATGTAGAATATTGTCCATGAAAATATGATCAGGGATTATAAATCCAGTACCAACATGTATATGGCCTGTTTGGCCCATCTTGAATTTTCTTTACATGCGGTCAAATTTTTAAATGTCCATTGAATATTCATCAGGAATAATAGAAGAGTTGTTTGCTGTTATCTTTGACTCTTCATTCACTTCTATTAGTGGTTGGACATCCTCTTCATTAGGCGCCCCAATAAAAGCATCCACAGTGCTATCTAGAATGAACATTTCCTCACTGTAGACTTCATTTGCATATGACTCGGAGTCCCCAACTTGCACTTCTTGATTCATAGAATCGAGGAGGCTGTTGTTAACATCATTCGCCTCAATATCTGGCAGTTGACGATACTCTGACTTGGACATCTGCTTCCATATTTTCATCTTCTAGAGTCTTTTCTTTCTTGTTCTCAACGATAAATCCTCTATCATATACATCATAATAGATTGGATCTGTCCCATACAAATAAGAAATCGGTTCTTTCCTGAATGATCTTAGAGATGAAACCTACTATCTTCAATGAGAAGCTTCGAAGGAATCAAAGGAGCCTTAGGAAGTTCATAATCCCACATATATTGGGGAATATATGGCTTACAACCACAAATGAATAAAGATCTAACTCACAACAATCGTCATAAAGCTGGCAACCTTGAAGTTTGCAAAAAGCATGGACAACATCCCAGTAAGAGTAGAAAATCACCCTTTGTCTGAAATCTGGAAATTTTTTCTACATCTCTGTAAGGAGAGAAAACTTGGTACAAAACATTTGTCATAACAGGAAGTGTTTTATCGTAAATTATCACAAACAAGGCCCGATAATGTTTTTCACACCAAACCATAGTTGCCACAGTGGCGATAAGGGCCTTCTAATAGCCGTAGTAGCGAATCGCTACCACACACAATAACTTGAGCCACCGTGGATGAATTCCGGCAAGAGGGGAGGCAGTGGAGGGACAGCACGGATAAAGAGGGTGTTAGCCCTCTCTGCCACTGATCAAATGTACTGAAACTTTCAATTTGCAATGGCAGTTCGTAACTTAGGGTTTGGCGATTTGGTGGCAACCAATTGAAGCAAGAATTGATGCAATTTACCTTAATTAATTTGGGGTTTGTCACTGATATTTAGTGGGTAATGCAGCAATAAAATCAATTTTGGATGAATTTAAGCAATCAAGGGTGAATTTGAGGTCTAGGGTTTCGAATTAGGGTTAAGATTTTGCGAGTGGGTAAACAATCAATTGAACAAATTTTGACTTCTATCCAACCGAATTGATTGAGCTATTTGGGGTGAAATTCAGTGGGAAATCAAGGAATGAAGCTAATTTTGGGAGTCCTTGATCGATCGAGGGTGAATTTGAGGGCTAGGGTTCGCAAAATTGGGGCAATTTGCAAATTAGGGTTTCGATTTTTGGAAATTTGGGTTCCGGCGAGGGGTTGAGGTCGATGTGTGTGTAGTGGTAGTCGACGAAGAGGGTCGAGTGCTAGGTGATGGTCAGCGTTGGTGGGTAGTGCGTTTTGGTAGTAGTTCGAAGGAGTGGAGGAGCAACACTTAGGGTTTTGGTTTCGAGGATTAGGGTTCCAGTCAATGGTCGGTGACAGTGGAGGTCAAATGGTAGTCGGCCGAGGCCGGCGGATCGAGGGATGCTGGGTGGTGGTGGTCGACGGCCGGCAGGTGTGAACAAAGGCTGGCAGGTTGCGCGCACATTGTAATTAGGGTTTCTGGGCTTTGGAATTTTTTTTGTTTTTTTTTGGGATGAATGTGGAAGGAGGAAACAAAAGGGAACACAAAAGGTAGCGGATAGGAACGAATCGGTCTGATACCAAATTGATGTAGGACACTCTAAGTGTAATTCCTACAAAGAGAAATAATTGATGTAGGATGCTCTAATAGCAATTCCCACACCGAATTCACACAAGAATTTTTGAAAACTCAATAATTCAATTCAATTCAATTCAAGTCTCTCTCCTAATACATAACAAAAGAGTTTAAATAGAGACAACAGCAACAACTCCCAGTATGGGTCCCGCTTTCGCGGGGTTTTGGAAGATCCAACTGTAGGAAACTTTACCCCTACCGGTATTCCTACACATAGAGAGGTTGATTCCTTAAGACCCACAAAACAGTTTTTTTAAAAAAAAAGATTTATAGAGAAAACGATTGCAAACCAAAAACCAAGGAGGAGAAAATG
>NCQV01089110.1:21261-42458 GCA_002740545.1 Lophocereus schottii | reverse complement strand
TCCCTTTACTCTCAACGATGATGCGAAGATATAAACGTATGGTCTTAAGGTCGGTTCTATTATATCTTGGGATTCTTTTGTCGGTATCTTCCTTAAGAGGTGCGTTCCCATTGGCAATACCATTAGGCTTAGGAATAAAATCATCTCTTTTATCCAACTTGAACATTAGCCTTTGTCGAATTATATAAATAGTTTCAAATAGTTGCTCAATCAATGCCCTCACTATGGTTTAGAGAGATGGAACTTATGTCAAATTATTTACGCAGCGTTGGATGTGAGTACTACGATAATAGTTGAATCGATGCCAGGGGATGGGTTTCTTTTTAGGATTGCTAATGAGGCCAGGGACTTTCTCGAGGGTTTAAACAACAAGACATATAAGTGGGAGACAATTAAGGAAGCTCCAAGTATTGTATCTAATGTTTTATGGATAATGAGTTCACATTACTTAATGAATCTGTTGCTTTTGCAGGTACTACGCTTCATTCTGAACATCAACTTAAAGTTTCTCCTTTTCATCTTCCTTAACCTCTTGAATGCATTGCTAACCCGCATTTTTATGATCTTCTCTTGGACCATGATGTTAGCTCATGCTCTTATTCTTTTAATCAAATGTCTTTTAAGGGCATGAGTGATCCTTCTTTGCATCTGCTAGTGATTAACCCTTATGCTGAGACTAGGGATGCTCTTAGGAGCGATAGGGTTCTTGATGATGCACCTTTCCCTTTAGCTCCCTTGAGAGAATATGACAAGATTGAGAAAACTAGTAGTTAAGGCAAGTTGTGGTCTTGAGCATGACATGATTACGTTTTCCATGGATTTTCTTGTTGAGGAGGAGTATTCATCTAAGCAGACTCTTCTAGAGGAACATTGTGCTTATTGAAATTGGTGAGATTTTACCTTGTGATGTGCGGCTTGTTGATCCCATCCCTAATGAGTTCCCTATTAAGCCTATCCCCACCATTATTATCTTACCACGTCCTTCTTCGACATTGTTTCACACTTTCATTGGTCCCTTAATGTCAACCTAACCCGAGTCTGAGACTTACATGATTTATGCCCCTAATTTAGAATAGACTTGTTAAGGGATGACTTTTGTCATCTCCGAACTTCTGCTAGATCATGTTTTAACTACCCTCCTGTTTCTAAGGATGTGACTTTTTAGCCTAATGCGGATTACGTCAGCATGCTACCCAAGTTTGATAGTTTTAAAGATTTTTATTTTTTTATTCGTCAGTTTGAGGAGCTGCGTTTGTTGATTCACAAGCCTAGTATAGGAAATGATGTTCTGAGGATAAAATTCATTCCCTTGGCTCTTTAAGATGATGCGAACACATAGATGTATGGTTGTGCAGTTGGTTCTATTGTATCTTGGGATTCTTTTATTGATATCTTCTTTAAGAGGAAGTTTCCTACTAGCAAGACCATTAGGCTTAGGAATGAAATGATCTCTTTTGTCCAACTTGAACATTAGCATTTGTGGAATTATATGAATAGGTTTAAGGAGCTGCTCAGTCAATGCCCTCACTATGGTTTAGAGAAATAGAACTTGTGTCAAATTATTTAAGCTAGGTTAGATGTGTGTACTAGGACAATAGTTGAATCTATGTCATACGGTGAGTTTCCATTCAAGATTGCTAATGAGGCTTGGGACTTTCTTGAGGGTTTAAGTGACAAGACATATAAATGGGAGACAATTGGGGAAGCTCCAAGTATTGCATCTGACTTTTTATAGATAATGAGGGCAAGTTGTCAAATGACTTTGTTGCTTTGGAGGGTATTGCTGTTCATTGTGAACATCAACTTGAAGTTCCTCCTTTTCATCTTCCTTAACCTTTTGAATGCATTGCTCCCTCACGTTCTTATGATCTTCTCCTAGACCATGATGTTAGGTCATGCTCTTACTCTTTTTATCAAATGCTTTTTAATGGCATGGGTGATTCTTCTTTGCATCTCCTACTGATAAGCCCTCATGCTAAGACTTAGGATGCTCTTGGGAGCGATATGGTTCTTAATGATGCAACTTTCCCTTTAGCTCCCTTGAGAGAGAATGACTAGGTTGAGGAGCTAGTAATTAAAGCTAGTTGTGGTTTTAAGCATGACATGGTTATGATTTCCAAGGATATTCTTGTGGAGGAGGAGTATTCACTTAAGGAGACTCTTCTAGAGGAACGTTGTGCTTGAGGAAATTAATGAGGTTTTACCTTGGGACTTGAAGCTTGTTGATCCCATCAATAACAAGTCCCCTACTATGCCCATCCCCACCTCTATTATCTTGCTACCTCCCCTGAATCTGCTCGTAATTTGGCCTAGACTCATTGAGGGATCACTTGTATCCTCACTGAACTTCAGCTGGATCATGTTTTGACTACCCCTTATTTTTGACGATGTGACATTTGAGCTTAATGCAGATTAGGGCGGCATATTACCAAAGTTTGCTGATTTTGAATATGCTCGTTTATTTTTTCATCAGTTTAAGGAGGTGTTTTGTTGATTCACATTCTTAGGGTATAAAATGATGTTGAGAGGATGAAATTTAATCCCTTTCCTGTTAAAGATGATGTGAAGACAAAGACGCATGGTGTTAAGGTTGGTTCTATTATATCTTAAGGTTCTTTTGTTGATATCTTCCTTAAGAGGCACTTTCCCACTAGCAAGGCCATTTAGGCTTAGGAATGAAATCATCTCTTTTATCCAGCTGTAACACTAGCCTTTATAGAATTATACGAATAGGTTCAAGACGTTGCTCAATCAATGCCCTCACCAAGGTTTAGAGAAATGGAACTAGTGTCTAATTATTTATGCGGGGTTAGATGTGAGTACCAGGATAATAGTTGAATGTATGTCAGGGGGTGAGTTTCTTTTCAAGACTGATAATAAGGGTTGGGACTTTGTCGAGGGTTTAAGAGATAAGATGTATAAGTGGGAGATAATTAAGGACACTCCAAGTATTGTGTCTAACGTTTTATGGATAATAAGGGCAAGTTACCAAATGACTTTGTTGCTTTGGAGAGTACTACGCTTCATTGTGAGCACCAACTTGAAGTTCCTTCTTTTCATCTTCCTTAACCTCTTGAATGCATTGCTACTATGCATTCTTATGATCTTTTCTTAGACCATGATGTTAGCTCATACTCTTACTCTTTTAATCAAATGTGTTTTAAGGGCATGAGTGATCTTTCTTTGCATCTGCTGTTGATCAACCCTTATGCTAAGATTGGGGATGCTTTTTGGAGTGATATAGTTCTTGGTGATGCACTTTCCCCTTAGCTCCCTTGAGAAAAAATCACGAGAATAAGAATCTAGTAGTTAAGGCTAGTTGTGGTTTTGGGCTTGACATGATTATGATTTCCAAGGATTTTCTTGTTGAGGAAGAGTATTCACCTAAGGAGACTTTCTAGAGGAGCCTTGTGCTTAAGGAAATTGTTGAGGTTTTACCTTGCAATGCAAAGCTTGTTGATCCCAGCCCTAATGAGTCCCTATGAAGCCCATCCCTACCTTTATTATCTTACCACTTCTTCCTCCTTTATTGTTTCATTCTTTCATCGGTCCCTCAATGCCAACCTCCCCTAAGTTTGAGACTTACTTGATTTATACCCCTAATTTAGACTAGACTCATTAAGATATCGCTTCTATCCTCACCTAACTTAAGCTGGATCATGTTTTGACTGCCCTCTATTTTTAAAGATGTGACATTTGAGCTTAATGCGGATTACATCGGCATGCTGCCCAAGTTTGCTAATTTTTAACAAACTTATTTATTTGTTCATCAATTTGAGGAGGTGTGTTTGTTGATTCACATGCCTAGGACATGAAACGATGTTGTGATGCTGAAATTCATTGCCTTTTCTTTTAAAGATGATGTGAAGACAAATGCGTATGGTCATAAGGTTTGTTCCATTATATCTTGGGATTCTTTTGTTGATATCTTCCTTAAGAGGCACTTTTCTATCGGCAAGATCATTAGGCTTAGGAATGAAATCATCTCTTTTGTCCATTGAATATTAGCCTTTGTTGAATTATTTGAATAGGTTTAAGGAGTTGCTCACTCAATGCCCTCACCATGGTTGAGAGAAATGGACCTTGTGTCAAATTATTTATTTGGGGGTGGATGTGAGCACCAGGATAATAATTGAATCTATATCAGGAGCTGAGTTTCTTTTCAAGATTACTAATGAGGCTTGGGGCTTTGTTTAGGGTTTAATTTACAAGACATATAAGTCGGAGACAATTAGGGAAGCTCCAAGTATTGCATCTAATTTTTTTTTTTTAATGTATAATTAGGGCAAGTTACCAAATGACTTTGTTGCTTTGGTGGGTACTATGCTTCATTGTGAGCTTCAACTTAAAGTTCCTTCTTTTCATCTTCCTCAACCACTTAAATACATTGCTCCCTCGTGTTCTTATGATCTTCTCTTGGACCATGGTGTTAGCTCATACTCTTAATCTTTTAATCAAATGTCTTTTAAGGGCATAAGTGATCCTTCTTTGCGTTTGCTATTGATCAACCGTCTTGCTGAGACTAGGGATGCCCTCAGGAGTGATATGGTTCTTGATGATGCACCTTTGCCTTTAGCTCCCTCGAGAGAGAATGAAGAGATTGAGAAACTTGTTGTTAAGGCTAGTTGTGGTTTTGCGCATGACGTGATTATGATTTCTAAGGGTATTCTTATTGGGGAGAAATATTCACCTAAGGAGACTCTTTTGGGGGGCCTTCTACTTTAGGAAATTGATGAGATTTTATTGACATGTTCGCAAGCGCACGGGTGTCGTAGTATAGATTAAATGATCATCCTCAGGGACCAAAGTAATCTATCGAGTCACAAGCCTACTGGAGCGATAAATTCTTTTAAATGGTCGATTTAAATAAACTATTTAACTATTTAGAAATTTAATAACAAAATAAACATCTAGGAATTTGATTCACTAAGTAAAGAGTTAAATCATGAATTTAGGCATGAACTTTTCATAGAAAGAATGATTAAAGGAATTGCAATGAAACTAAATGTAATCCTTTCTTTTGAAACAGACTAAATTGCCTAAACAAATTCAACTAACTCTCTTTCAACTGCATTTGATTTTAGTTTAGGTTAAAGATATGTGAATTGCTAAGTGTCCTCTTAACAAGCAGTTCTCTCTCTAGTTTTGCTAAATTAAGTTCTATCATAACGATCGAGTAGAGAGTTTTACCTTTCAGTACCTCACCCTACTACCTAATATAAGAAAGCAAAATTGGCCAAATTCCACTCACAACTTTCCAATTTTTCAAGATAGACATGAATAATTTCAAACATGAAATAAGCTCAAGAATTCGATAATAAAAGATCCAACAACAATTCTATGGCTTACAAATTCCTAAATTAGATAAAACTACTCACTTATGTTTCTAAATTCAACTAAAACAAGAGTTTAAAAGCAAATTCAAAAGAAGGAAGGAAAACTTTACAGCAATGGCAACCCTTGAATTGTGCAACAATCTTCAAGCTTTCAAGAGCAAGCTTCTCCCTTCTAATCTCAACGAAAACTACACTAAAACTAAACTAAACTAAAAAGATGTGAAAGTAGGACTGTGGTTACTCAACAAGATCCCCCTTTTTTCTGCTATGAAAACATGTTTTTTAAGCAGCAACCGGATGAAACGCAGCCACACAACAAAGGAAGACGAAGAGAGTAGCAGTTACAGTATCACGGTCCGACCGTGGTCTTGGCTGGAACCAAATTTTCTGGTCTTCTCATATTCCACGGGTATGGCATCTCAGGGGCATCTGTGGGTGGTCAACATACACTCAAATAAGGGTCACATGCTAGGTAAAAATGGTCAAAAATACTGCAAATGTCATCAAAGAACCATACCCAAGCATAAAACAAGAATGAGAGTATAAATTTTAACATTAAGCACATAATTCTCCTAAAAATACAGTAAAATAACCCTAAAATGGTATGCACTTTCATCACTTATACCCTAAAATGGTATACACTTTCATCACTTATCATTTATCTTGTGATGTAGAGCTTGTTGATGCCACCCCTAATAAGTCCCCTGCTAAGCCCATCCGCACCTCTATTATCTTCCACCTCTCTCTTATATTGTTTCACTCTTTCATCGGTCCCTCAATGTCGATCTCCCTTGAGTTTGAGACTTACATGATTTATGCCCCTAATTTGGACAAGAATCATTGAAGGATCACTTCTATCCTCACCAAACTTCGGCTAGATCATATTTTGGGCGCCCTCCTATTTCTAGGAATGTGAGATTTGAGCTTAATGTGGATTATGTCGGCATGCTTCCCAAGTTTTCTAGTTTTGAACATCCTTATTTATTTAGTCGTCAGTTTGTGGAGGCGTGTTTGTTGATTCACATGCCTAGGGTTGAAACAATGTTATGAGGATGAAATTCATTCCCTTTTCTGTCAAAGATGATGTGAAGAGTTATGCATATGGCCTTAAAGGTTGGTTCTATTATATCTTAGGAATCTTTTCTTGATATCTTCCTTAAGAGGCGCTTTCCTAATGGCAATACCATTAGCTTAGGAATGAACTCCTCTCTTTTGTCCAACTTGATCATTGGTATTTGCAAAATTATATGAATAGGTATAAGGAGTTGCTCAGTCAATACCCTCACCATGGTTTAGAGAAATGGAACTTGTGTCAAATTATTTATGCCGGGATGGACTTGAGTAGTGGGATACTCATTGAATCTATGTCAGGGCTGAGCTTCTTTCAAGATTACTAATGACGCACTGGACTTTCTCGACGGTTTAAGTGACAAGACATATAAGTGGGAGACAATTAGGGAAGCTCCAAGTAATGCATCTAAGTTAGTATGGATAATGAGGGTGAGTTACCAAACGACTTTGTTCCTTTGGAGGGTACTGCATTTCATTGTGAGCGTTAACTTGAAGTTCCTCCTTTTCGTCTTCCTTAGCCTCTTGAATGCATTGCTCCCTTCATGTTCTTATGATCTTATCTTGAACACTGATGCTAGCTTATGCTCTGACTTGTTTAATCAAATGTCTTTTAAGGGCATGAGTGATCCTTCTCTGCATCTCCTATTGATCAATCCTCATGCTGAGACTAGGGATGCTGCTGGGGGCGATATGATTGTTGATGAAGCACGTTTCCCTTTAGCTCCCTTGAGAGAGAATGACGAGATTAAGAAACTAGTAGTTAAGGCTAGTTGTGGTTTTAAGCATTATATGGTTATGATTTCCAAGGATTTTCTTAATGAGGAGGAATATTCACCTAAGGATACTCTTCTAGAGGAAACTTGTGCTTGAGAAAATTGATGAGATTTTAGCTTGTGATGTAGAGCTTATTAATCCCATCCCTAATGAGTTCCCCACTAAGCCCATCCCTACCTCTATTATCTTACCACCTGTTCCTACTATATTGTTTCACTCCTTCATCGGTCCCTCAATGTCAACCTCCACTGAGTCCAATATATACAAGATTCATGCCCATAATTTAGACTGACGACTCATTGAGGGATCACTTCTATCCTCACCGAACCTTAGCTAGATTATATTTTGACTGCCCTCCTATTTCTACGAGTGTGACATTATGCAGATTGCATCGGTATGCTGCCTATGTTTCCCGATTTTGAAGATCCTTATTTTTTTGTTCGTCAGTTTCAGGAGGTGTGTTTGTTGATTCACATGCCTAGGGTACGAAACGATGTTATGAGGATGAAATTCATTCCCTTTGCTCTCAAAGATGATGTGATGACATAGACGCATGGTCTTAAGGTTGGTCCAATTATATCTTTGGATTCTTTTGTTGATATCTTCCTTAAGAGGTACTTTCCCACTAGTAAGACCAGTAGGCTTAGGAATGATATCATCTATTTTATCCAACTTGAACATTAGCCTTTGTGGAATTATATGAATGGGGTTCAAGGAGTTGCTGACTCAATCCCCTCACCATGGTTTAGAGAAATGGATCTTGTGTCAAATTATTTATACGGGTTGGATGTGGGTACTAGAATAATAGTTGAGTCTATGTTGGGGGGTAAGTTTCTTTCCAATATTGATAATGAGCATTGGGACTTTCTCGAGGGTTTATGTGACAAGACATATATATGGGAGACAATTAGGGAAGCTTCACGTATTGCATCAAATTTATTTATGGAATATAAGGGCAAGTTACCAAATGACTTTGTTGCTTTGGATGGTGCTACACTTCATGGTGAACATCAACTTGAAGTTCCTCCGTTTTATATTCCTTGACCTCTTAAATGTGTTGCTCCCATGCGCTCTTATGATCTTCTCTTGGACCATGATGTTTGCTCACACTCTTACTCTTTTAATCAAATGCCTTTTAAGGGTATGAGTGACACTTCTTTATATCTCTTATTGATCAAGCCTCATGCTAAGACTAGGGATGCTCTTGGGAGAGATATGGTTCTTGATAATACACCTTTCCCTTTAGCTCCCTTGAGAAAGAATGATGAGATTAAGAAAATAGCAGTTAAGGGTAGTTGTGGTTTTGAGCATGATATGATTATGATTTCCAAGGATATTCTTGTTGAGGAGGAGTATTGACTTAATGAGACTCTTCCAAAGGAACCTTGTGCTTGAGGAAATTGATGAGATTTTATCTTGTGATGCAGAGCTCATTGATCTTATTCCTAGTAAGTCCCCTACTAATCCCATCCCCACCTCTATTATCTTACCACCTCTTCCTCCTATATTATTTCACTCTTTCATCGGTCCTTTAATGTCGACCTCCCTCGAGTTTGAGACATACATGATTTGCGCCCCTCATTTAGGCAAGAATCATTGAGGGATCACTTTTATCCTCACTGAACCTCAGCTAGATCATGTTTTGACCACCCTCCTATATCTAAGCATGTGACATTTGAGCTAAATGTGGATTATGTCAGCATGCTCTCTATGTTTATGGCTTTTAAAGGTCCTTATTTATTTATTCGTCAGTTTGAGGAAGTGCGTTTGTTGATTCATACGCTTAGGGTACTAAACAATGTTATGAGGATGATGCTCTCAAACTTGATTTGAAGACATGGACATATGGTCTTAAGGTTGGTTCTCTTATATCTTGGGATTCACTTGTCAATATCTTCCTTAAGAGGCACTTTCCCACTGGCAAGACCATTACGCTGAGGAATGAAATCATCTCTTTTGTCCAACCTGAACATTGACCTTTTTGAAATTATATGAATAGGTTCAAGGAGTTGCTCAATCATGCCCACACCATAGTTTAGAAAAATGGAACTTGCATCAAATTATTTACGTGGGGTTGGATGTGGGTACTAGGATAATATTTAAATCAATGTCAGGGGGTGAGTTTCTTTTCACGATTGGTAATGAGCTTAGGACTTTTTGAAGGGTTTAAGTGATAAGACATATAAGTGGGAGACAACTAGGGAAGCCCCAAGTGTTGCATCTAAATTTTTATGGATAATGAGGGCAAGGTACCAAATGACTTTGTTGGTTTGGAGGGTACCATGTTTCATTGTGTGCGTCAACTTAAAGTTCCTCCTTTTCATCTTCCTTAACATCTTGAATGCATTGCTCCCTCGCGTTATTATGATCTTATCTTGGACCATAATGTTAGCTCATACTCTTGATCTTTTAATCAAATGTCTTTTAAGGGCATGAGTAATCCTTCATTGATCTCCTATTGATAAACCCTTATGCTTAGACAAGGGATGCTCTTAGGAGTGATATGGTTCTTGAGGAAGCACCTTTCCCTTTAGATCCCTTGATAGAGAATGCGAGATCGAGAGACTAATAGTTAACGCTAGTTATGGTTTTGAGCATGACTTGAATATGATTTCCAAGGATATTCTTTTTAAGGAAGAGTATTCGCTTAAGAAGACTCTCCTAGAAGAACCATGTGCTTGAGGAAATTGATGAGAATTTACCTTGTGATGCAGAGCTTGTTGATCCCATCACTAACGAGTCCCCTAGTAATCCTAGCCCCACCTTTATTATTTTACCACCTATTCCTTCTATATTGTTTCACTCTTTCATCGGTCCTTCAATGTCAACCGTCCCTAAGTTCGAGACTTTGCTTACATGATTTATGCCCCAAATTTAGGCGAGTCTCATTGGGGTCTCATTACTTCAGCCAGACCGTGTTGTGGCCACCCTCCTAGTTCTAAGCACCTGACATTTGAGCTAAATGTGGATTATGTCGGTATATTCACTAAGTTTGCTGGTTTTGAAGATCCTTATTTATTTATTCATCAGTTTGAGGAAGTACATTTGTTGATTCACATGCCTATGGTACTAAACTATTTTATAAGGATGAGATTCATTCTCTTTGCTCTCAAAGTTGATGCGAAGACATAGGGGTATGGTCTTAAGGTTGGTTCTATTATGTCTGGGGATTCTCTAGTCGATATCTTCCTTAAGAGGCACTTTTTCACTGGTAAAACCATTAAGCTTCGGAATAAAATCATCTCTTCTGTCCAACTTAAACATTGGCCTTTATGGAATTATATAAATAGGTTCAAGGAGTTGCTCAATCACTGCCCTCACCATGGTTTAGAGAAATGGAACTCGTGTCAAATTATTTACTTATGGTTGGATGTGAGTCGCAGGATAATAATTAAATCGATGACAGGGGGCGAGTTTCATATTAAGATTTTTAATGAGGCTTGGGGCTTTCTTGAGTGTTTAAGTGATATGAGATATAAGTGGGAGATAGTTAGGGAAGCCCTAAGTATTGCGGATAATTTTTTATGGATAATGAGGGCAAGTTACCAAATGACTTTGCAGCTTTGAAGGGTATTACGCTTCATTGTGATCATCAACTTGAGGTTCCTCCTTTTCATCTTCCTCAACCACTTGAATACATTGCTCCCCGTGTTCTTATGATCTTTTCTTAGACCATGAAGTTAGCTCATACTCTTACTATTTATATCAGAAGTTTTTTAAGGGCATAAGTGATTCTTCTTTGCATCTCCTATTGATAAATACTCATGCTGAGATAGGGGATGCTCTTAGGAACGATATGGTTCTTGATAATGCACCTTTCCCTTTAGCTCCCTTAAGAGAGAATGATGAGATTCAGAAACTAGTAGTTAATGTTAGTTGTGGTTTTAAGCATGACATGATTATGATTTCTAAGGATATTCTTGTAGAGGAAGAGTATTCACTTAAGGAGACTCTTCCAGAAGAACCTTGAGCTTGAGGAAATTGATGAGATTTTACCTTATAATGTAGAGTTTGTTGATACCATCCCTAATGAGTCCCCTATAAAGCCTATCGCCACCGCGATTATCTTATCACCTCTTCCGCCTATGTTGTTTCACTCTTTCATCAGTCCCTTAATGTCGACTTCCCCTGAGTTCGAGACTCACATGATTTATGCACCTGATTTATACTAGACTCATTGAGGGATCACTTCCAACCTCACCAAACTTAACCTAGATCATGTCTTGACCACCCTACTATTTCTAAGAATGTGACATTTGGGTGTAATGCGGATTATGTTGGCATGCTTCACATGTATGCTGGTTTTGAAGGTCCCTATTTATTTATTCGTCAGTTTGAGGAGGTGAGTTTGTTAATTCACATGCCTCGGGTATGGAACGATGTTGTTAGGATAAAATTCATTTCCTTTGCTCTCAAAGAGGATGCAAAGACACAGACATATGGTTTTATGATTGATTCTAATATATCCTGGGATTATATAGTTGATATCTTCCTTAAGATGCACTTTCCCACTGGCAAGACCACAAGGCATAGGTATGAAATCATCTCTTTTGTCCAACTTGAACATTATCCTTTGTAGAGTTATATGAACAGTTTCAAGGAGTTGCTCACTAAATTCCCTCACCATGGTTTAGAGAAAAGGAACTTGCTTTAAGTTATTGATGCAGGGCTGGATGTGAGTACTAGGATAATACTTGAATCTATTTTAGGAGGTGAGTTTCTTTTCAAGACTATAGATGAGGCTAGGGACTTTCTAAAGGGTTTAAGTGACAAGACATATAAGCGGGAGACAATTAGAGAAGCTCCAAGTATTGCATCTAATTTTTTATGGATAATGAGGGGAAGTTGCTAAATGACTTTGTTGCTGTGGAGGGTACTATGCTTTTTTATGATCATCAACTTGAAGTTCCTCCCTTCAATCTTGCTTAATCTCTTGAATGTATTGCTCCCCTATGTCCTTATGATGTTCCCTTGGACCATGATGTTAGCTTATACTCTTGCTGTTTTAATCAAATGTGTTTTAAGGGCATAAGTTATCCTTCTTGCATCTCCTATTAATCAACCCTCATGCTGAGACTAGGGATGCTCTTGGGGAAGGTATGGTCCTTGATGATGCACCTTTCCCTTAGCTCCCTTGAGAGAGAACGATGAGTTTAAGAAACTAGTAGATAAGACTAGTTATGGTTTTGAGCATGATATGATATGTTTTCTAAGGATATTCTTATTAAGGAGGAGCATTTACCAAAGAGGACTCTTCTAGAGGAACCATGTGCGTAAGGAAATTGATGTGATTTTACCTTGTGATGTAGAGCTTGTTGATCCCATCCCTAATGAGTCCCTTGCTAAGCCTATCCCCACCTCTATTGTCATGCCACCTCTTCCTCCTATGTTGTTTCACTCTTTTATCGATCCCTCAATGTCGACCTCCCTTAAGTCTGAGACTCACATGTTTTATGCCTTGAATTTAGACCAAACTCATTGAGGGATCACTACTATGCTCACCGAACTTTAGCTGGATCATATTTTGACCACCCTCCTATTTCTAAGGATGTGACATTTGAGCTTAATACGGATTACGTTAGCATGCTGCCTAAGTTTATCGGTTTTAAAGATCCTTATTCATTTACTTGTCACTTTGAGGAGGTGTGCTTGTTGATTCACATGCTTAGGGTATGTAACGATATTGTGAGGACGAAACTCATTCCCTTTGCTTAAAGATGTTACAAAGACATGGACGCATGGTCTTACGGTTGGTTCCATTATATCTTGGGATTCTTTTGTTGATATCCTGCTTAAGAGGCACTTTTCCACTCGTGAGATCATTAGGCTTAGGAATGAAATCATCTCTTTTGTTTAGCTTGACCATCAGCCTTTTTGGAATTATATGAATAAGTTCAAGGAGTTACTTAACCAATGCCCTCACCATGGTTTAGAGAAATGAAACTTATGTCAAATTATTTACGTGGGTTGGATGTGGGTACTAGGATAATATTTGAAACTATGTCAGGGGGTGGGTTTCTTTTCAAGAGTGCTAATAAGGCTTGGGACTTTCTTTATAGTTTCAGTGAGAAGACATATAACTGGGAGATAATTAGGGAAGCTCCAAGTGTTACATCTAATTTTTTATGGATAATGTGGGCAAGTTACCAAATGACTTTGTTGCTTTGGAGGGTACTACATTTCATTGTGACCATCAACTTGAAGTTCCTCCTTCTAAGGGCATGAGCGACCCTTCTTTGCATCTCCTATTGATCAATCATCATAGTAAGACTAGGGATGCTCTTGGGAGCAATATGGTTCTTGATGATGCACCTTTCCCATTATGTCCCTTGAGAGAGAATGACGAGATTGAGAAACTAGTAGTTATGGCCAGTTGTGGTTTTGACCGTGACGTGACTATGATTTCCAAGGATATTCTTGCTAAAGAGGAGTATTCACTTAAGGGACTCTTATAGTGGAACCTTGCACTTGAGGAAATTAATGAGATTTTACATTGTGATGTAGAGCTTATTGACCCCATCCGTAATTAGTCCCCTACTAAGCCTATCCCCACCTCGATTATCTTGCCACCTCTTCCTCCTATATTATTTCACTCCTTCATTGGTCCCTCAAAGTTAACCTCCCCCTAGTCTAAGACTTACATGATTTGTGCCACTAATTGAGGCCAGACTTGTTGAGGGATCACTCTATCCTCACCAAACTTCACCTAGGTTATGTTTTGACCACCCTCCTATTTCTAAGGATGTGACACTTGAATTTAATGGGGATTATGTCCTCCCCAAGTTTTTCGATTCTGAAGATCCGTATTTATTTTCATCTATTTGAGGTGGTGTTTTTGTTGATCCACATGCCTAGAGTATGAAACGATGTTGTGTGGATTAATTTCATTCCCTTTGCTATCAAAGTGTGAAGACATAGACGTGTGGTCTTAAGGTTGGTTCTATTATATCATGGGATTCTTTTGTTGATATCTTCCTTAAGAGGCACTTTCCCACTGGCAAGACCATTTGGCTTATGGATAAAATTATCTATTTTGTCCAACTTGAACATTAGCCTTTGTGAAATTATATGAATATGGGTCAAGGAGTTGCTCACTCAATGCCGTAGAGAAATGGAACTTGTGATAAATTATTTATGCAGGGTTAGATGTGATTACTAGGATAATAGTTGAACCTATGTCAGGAGGTAAGTTTCTTTTCAAGATTGCTAATGAGGCTTGGGACTTTCTTGAGGCAATTAGGGAAGCTCTAAGTATTATATCTCATTTTTTATAGATAATAGGGGTAAGTTACCAAAATAACTTTGTTGCTTTGGACAGTTCTATGCTTCATTGTGATCATCAAGTTGACGTTCCTCATTTTCATCTTTCTTAACCTCTTTAATGCGTAGCTCCCCTGTGTTCTTATGATCTTCTCTTGGACCATGATGTTAAGCTTATACTCTTACCATTTTAATCAAATGTCTTTTAAAGGACTGAGTGATTGTCCTTTGCATCTCCTACTGATCAATCCTTGCTCTTGGGAGGGATATGGTTCTTAATGATGCGCCTTTCATTTTAGCTCCCTTAAGCCAGAATGACGAGATGGGGAGAATAGTGGTTAAGGCTAGTTGTGATTTTGAGCATGACATGATTTTGAGCGTGGCATGATTATGATTTCCAAGGTTTGTTGAGAAAGAGTGTTCACTTGCGGGGACTCTTTTATAGGAACCTTGTGTTGAGGAGATTGATAGTGTTTTACATTGTGATGTTGAGCTTGTTGGTCCCACCCATATTGAGTCCCCTACTAGGCCCATCTCCATCCTATTATCTTACCCCTTCTTCCTTCCATATTGTTCCACTCTTTCATCGGTCCCTTAATGTCCACCACCCCTGAGTTTGAGACTTACATGATTTACGCCACTAATTTAGACCAGACTCATGAGCTTGATATGACTATAAGATTTGAGGATTGTGCAAGGATTTAGCACTCATGCCTAGTTGTTACGTTCATGCTTCTTGTGAGACTTCTAGGTCCTTATCCTCTATATTTAGTGGCGTTGCACGTGTGTGTAACTCTCATGATCAGGCCAGAGTTTTGACAAGCTCAGGAGAGCTCTCACTTCTATTTTCATCNNGTGCTTTCTTTAGAACATCATCCATGCTATTAATGATTTTAACTTTTTTTTAGCATTATTCAAGTTTGTTTGATAATTTGCTATGAGCTTTGGTAGAGATTGATACTAGGGTTAACTTGGTGATTGATTGAGTGGTGTTCCTTAAACCTCTTGTAGCATATTTTAGCGAGGCATAATTTAAGTGCACTCAGTTTGTAATCTGGTGTGATTGTTCTAGCTCTTCTCTCTTCTTCTTTTTCTCTTTATTTTTTCTTTTCGCATATAGTTGTGGATATTTAGGATGGTGATTGTGTGGGTAATTGATTTTAGGGTAAAATTTAGGATCTGTTAAGTCGAGATGTATATAATCACCCTTGTTTAATTTGTGTGTTTGACTTTATGTGTGGTTGTTGGTGGTGGGTTTTGTTTTGTTTTGTGAATATTTGTTGGTGTCGTTTGGTTTTATGGTTATTGGTGTTGTCATAGGTTTGTGTATATTTGGTGGATTTAAATTGTTGGTTTGCTGTTGGATTGCTTATGTGTTGCTTTTTGGCGCCTTATTTTCCATAATGAGGACATTAAGGAGTTTTGTGTGGGAAGAGGTGTCATTTGTATATATTTTCAAAAATTTTGAAAAGTAAAAAAGGACCATTATTTTCCTTTGGAGATTTGTGTGCTTGCTTAGGTGATTGGTCCCATGCCGCTACATTATTGAGTTATATGTAAATGGATTTTACTTGATAAGATATCTAGTTGAGGATATGGATTTGATTTTCATAATAACTCAATCTCATATGTGTTATTTTGTGCCTGACTTAATCACTTTACCATCAATTCTTTGGGTATTGTTGTTAAGTTGATGTGTGAACTTTTTGTTTATCGAAGCTGCTTCTACGCTCTTGAAATAATGCAACAAAAAACAGTCAAAAAGAAAAAAGCCTAAAAATGTGAATAAAAACCTGGGCACCAATGTTTAAGGCCACTATCTTTAGTTTATGTCTTTAATTGTCTTGAGTGTGTGGTATTTGCTTAATTACACATTGAGAAACAAAATAAGTATTTTGCGCAATCTAATAAAATCCGTCGTTAGGGACGGCACAAATTATTGTAACTCAAGTGGGGTAGGGTGTGTGCCTACTTAATCTTAAAAAAATAAAAAAACAGAGGGAAAAAAGGCAATTTTCCAAGGAAATAGGGATCATGCCAATGTTAGCAACTTGATTCATAAATACTGACACACATTTGCAGGTGCATAAAGATGTAAATATCATTGCACATTGTATTGTGGAGTAAAAAATCGAAGTTGGGGTGCTTCTCATGACATAGATGTCTTTTGATGGTAAATTCTATTTTTATATAATTTTGTGATTTGGTTACTTGGGTGATGTGATTGCCTAGATTGTGTTTATAATTCCCCCATTATTTGTATATACCATTAAGTTTTGAAAAAACAAAAAGATTTTCTTTTGTTCTTTAAATGCTTTTTGTTAGTGTTTCACTTGGAACCCTCACGAGACCTCACTTGTCCACTCAAGAAATGGAGGGGTTAAAAGAGCTTATTGTGTACGCTAAATGCATCCGTGATTCCTACCAAAGTGAGCTAGATTTTCTTTTTTTTATTTTCCATTTCTTTTTATCTACTTTATTTTGTTTTGCTCAAAAACGAGCAAAGTCTTATTATGGGGGTATTCCGAGGTGCCAATTTGTGTCTATTTTTCAAAAATTTTGAAAAATACAAAAAGACTTTATTTTTCTTTGGGGACTTCTGTGCTTCCTTAGGTGGTTGGTGCTACATTGCTAGGTTATTGAGGTAATACAAATAGAGTTTTCATGATGAGATGTCTAGTTGAGGATGTAGATTTGATTTTTCATAATAAACCCATCTTATATGTGTGATTTTGTGCCTGCCTTGCTCACTTCACTATCAATTTTTTGGGTTTTGTTGCTCAATTGAAATGTAAAATTTTTATTTTTCGAAGTTGCATTCTAAGCACTTAAAATAATGCAAAAATGGAAAAATCACAAAGCCTAAAAATGTGAATAGAAGCCTGGGCACCAATTTCTAAAGCCATTATCTTTACTTCATATCTTTAATTGGCTCGAATCTGTGCTATTTTCATTGATTACACAATCTATTTGGGTAACAAAATAAGTGCTTTGCACAATCTAATAAAATCCTCTTTAGGAAAGGCTTGGATATTTGAAAGTCAAGTGGTTAGGGTGTGTGAATTCATAATCTTGAAAAAAAGGAAGGGGGAGCGAAGAAGGCAATTAGTGAGGACACGGGGACCATACCAATGTTAGCAACTTGATTCATAAGGATTGATACACATTTCCGAATGTACAAAGGTTTATAAATTGTTGCAATGTTGCGTGGGGTGAAAAATGGAAGTAGGGCTTCTCATGACTTATATATCTTTTAGTTATATGTTTAATTTGTATATATCTTGGTGATTTGTTTACTAGGGTGAGCTACTCGTGACTTATATATCTTTGAGTTGTACATTCAATTTGTATATATCTTGGTGATTTGTTTACTAGGATGATGCAATTGCCTTAAATGTATACCTAGTTTTCCCATTATTTGTATATATGATCAAGTTTTGAAAAAAATCAAAAAGATTTTTCGTTATTTTTAAAATGATTTTTGTAGGTATTTCACTTTTTGTTTAAAAAGAGGAAAAAAGGGGAAAAAGAAGGCAATTAGACAAGGAAATGAGGATCGTGCTAACGTTAGCAACTTGATTCATAAGGGATTGATATAAATTTGTGAATGCATAAAAGTGTGCATATCATTACATATTGTTGTGTGGGATGAAAAATGGAAGTTGGGGTGCTTCTTGTGACTTAGATGTATTTTGAATGTATATTCTATTTGTATATAATTTGGTCATTTGGTACTCAGGTGTTGCAACTGCCTAGGTCATGTACATAATTTCCTTATTATTTGTGTACATGATAAAGTTTTGGCAAACCAAAAAGATTTTCCTTTGTTTTTTAAAAGCTTTTTGTAGGTATTTCATTTTAAAACCTCACGAGACCTCACTCATCCACTTGGAAAAATGAGGGTTTTAAAGGGCTTCTTGCATATGCTAAATGCGATCGTGATTCATATGGAAGTGAGTTGTGACTTTATTTTTCTTGTCTTCTATTTCTTTTTCGTAAGCGTAGTTTGTTTTGCTCGAGGACGAGCAAAGTCTTAGTGAGGGGGTATTCTGAGGTGCCAATTTGTGTGTATTTTTCAAAAAGTTTGAAAAATACAAAAAGACCTTTATTTTTCTTTGAGGACTTGTGTGCTTGCTTAGGGGTTTGGTCCCATGTTGCTAGGGCATTGAGTAAATGGAGTTTGCATGATGAGATGTCCAGTTAAGGGTGTAGATTTGATTTTTCATAATAAACCCATGTCATATGAGTGATTTTGTGCCTACCTTGATCACTTGACTATCAATTCTTTGGGCCTCGTTGCTAAATTTAAATGTGAACTTTTTCTTTGTTAAGGATTCCTTCTAAGCTCTTGAATTAATCCAAAAACAAATGAAAAAAGGAAAGCCTAAAAATGTGAATAGGCACCCATGTTTAAAGCCACTATCTTTACTTCATATCTCTAGTTGGCATGAATATGTGCTAGTTTACTTTGTTGCACAATCTACTTGGGTAACAAAATAAGTACTTTACACAAGCTAATGAAGTTGTTCCTTAGGAAAGACCCAAATATTTGTAAGTCCAGTGGTTTAAGGTGTGTGCATTTGTAATCTTGAAAAGAAGGGAAGGGGAGGGAGCGAAGAAGGCAATTAGGCAAGGAAACGGGGATCATGCCAATGGTAGCAACTTAATTCATAAAGATTGATGGACATTTGCATATGTACCAAGGTGTACATATCGTTGCATATTGTTGTGTGGAGTAAAAAATGGAAGCCAAGTTGCTCGTTTTGACTTATATATCTTTCGATTCTAAATTCAATTTGTATAACCTGGTGATTTGGTTGCTAGGGTAATACAATTGCCTCAAATGTGTACATAATTTCCCCATTATTTGTACATATGATCAAGTTTTGAAAAAATAAAAAAGATTTTCCATTGATTTCAAAGGATTTTCATGGGTAAGTAAAACCTAACTCTCCACTTAGGAAAGCGTGGGGTTTAAAATGCTTGTTGTATATGTTAAATGCAACCATGATTTGTACGAAAGTGAGTAAGGATTTTCTTTTTCATATTTTGTTTTAGTTAGTCTAGTTTGTTATGCTCAGGAACGTGGAAAGTGTTGGTGTGGGAGAATTCTAAACTCCAATTTGTGTATATTTTTTGAAAATTTTGTAAAATACAAAAAGATCCTTTTTTTCTTTGGGGACTTATGTGCTTACATAGGTGATTGGCCCAATGTTGCAAGGTTATTGAGTAATATGTAAATAGAGTTTGCATGACGAGATGTCCAATTAAGGATGTTGATTTGATTTTTCATAATGAACCCATTTCATATTTGTGATTTTGTGGCAACTTTGCTCACTTTACCATCAATTCGTTGGGTTTTGTCGCTAAGTTGACATGTGAACTTTTTGTTTGTTGAAGTGGCCTTCTAAGCTCTTAAAATAATGCAAAAAAAGTAAAAAGGAAAAGGCCTAAATGTGAATACAAACTTGAGCACCAACGTTCAAGGCCACTATCTTTATTTTATATCTTTAATTGATTCAAATGTGTGCTATTTCACTTGATTACACATCTATTTGGGCAACAAAAATAAGTGCTTTGCAAACTAATAAAATCCCTCTTTAGGGAAGGCATGAATATTTATAAATCAAGTGGGTTAGGCGGTGTGTGTACACTTAATCTTAAACGAAAGGGGAAAATGGGGAAAAGAAAGCTATTAGGAAAGGGAACTGGGATCATGCCAATGTTAACAACTTGATTCATAAGGGTTGATACAAATTTGCGCATGCACAAAGGTGCACATATCATTGCATATTGTTCTGTGCGGTGAAAAATGGAAGCCGGGGTGCTTCTTAACTTAGATGTCCTTCGATTGTACATTCTATTTGTATATAATTTGGTAATTTGGTCACTAAGGTATTTCAATTGCCTAGATCATATATATAGTTTACCCATTAGTTATATATACAATCAAGTTTTTGAAAATTTTAGTTTGTTTTGCTCGAGGATGAGCAAAGTCTTGATGTGGGGGTATTCCGAGGTGCCAATTTGAGTATATTTTTCAAAAATTTTGAAAAACACAAAAAGACCTCTTTTTTTCTTTGGAGACTTGTGTGCCTACTTAGATGATTGGTCCCATGTTGCTAGGTCATTAAGTCATATGTAAATAGAGTTTGTATGATGAGAATTCTAGTTGAGGTTGTAGAGTTGATTTTTCATAATAACCCATCTCACATGTGTGATTTTAAGCCTACATTACTCACTTTACCATCAATTCTTTGGACTTTGTGTTAAATTGACATGTGAACTTTTTGTTTGTCAAGTTACCTTCTAAGCTAAAATGTGAATAAAACCTTGGGCACCCTTGTTTAAAGCCACTGTCTTTGCTTAATATCTTTAATTAGGTTGAGTATGTGTTATTTTACTTGATTGCATAATCTATTTTGGTGACTACATAAGTGCTTCGCATAATCTAATAAAATATCTCTTCAGGGAATGCCCAAATATTTGAAAGTCGAGTGCGTTAGGGTGTGTGCATTCTTAATCATGAAAAATTGGTGGAAAAAGAGCAAGGAAGGCAATTAGGCGAGGACACGGGGATCGTGCCAATGTTAGTAAGTTGATTCATAAGGATTGATGCACATTCACTCATGTACCAAGGTGTACATATCGTCACATATTGTTGTATGGGGTGAAAAATGGAAATTGGACCTGCTCATTGCGCCTTATATATGTTTCTATTGTACATTCAATTTTCATATAAGGTGGTCATTGAGT